>LPNX011116813.1:54086-92549 GCA_001517045.1 Pseudotsuga menziesii | reverse complement strand
ATATATATATATATATATATATATATATATATATATATATATATATCATCAACAATTGGCTTACGCCCAATATATATATAACAAATCATCATGTTCATAAGCAATGGGGTCTTGGACCCAATATATCAAAATAAAATATCAAGACAACATCATAATAAATAGGCTCATGCCTATAAGTGTTAGGTCCAAAATTCCAAATATTACAATATCTTATTGTCGTTTCATTGATTATAACATGTTGATTTCTTCATTTTAAGGATAGGTTTACTTGTCTATTTTATGAAATGATTTTGCACATTTGTTGAAGGAAATAAGTTGATTACGGGATAGCTATTGACCAAGGGAAGGTAATCTAATGATCAATATTGAAAGTATTTAATTACAGCATATTTATTACAACCATAAGTATACTTGATTGAGGGTGTAACAACTAATTTGTGTGAAATATTTGTGTAAAGATAGACGACACCAAGATCATCTGTCGTTATTGGAATCTAAGTTGAACTTTGAGGTATAAATCCTTATTCACAATACAATTTCAACATTCTTTGGGAGTATCACATATAGGCTTCCTTTTAGGCATTAGGAGTATCGCCTATAGGTCTCTTGAAGCTGCCCTGACCACTATTAAAGGATTTTACATGATGCAGTTAGCAATCCCATTGACTACTTTTTAGTTGTTTGTGGCCATTGGTGGTAAATGGATTTTCTTTTAAGACATTAATATCAAACTATATATGAATTGTATCCATCCTTTTTGCTGAAAGGTGATAAATCGAAGCACTTGTAAAATATTTCTCCAATATTTTTTTTTGTAAATAAAAGGATTGCATTACTGCATAGTCACTTAATTATATTTCAAATAATAGATCCAGAAACCACCTACCCAATTTTGACAAGCTTTACATTCGTCTCAAAATAGAACCACCCATCCCAAAAGATTTACAAGGTTTCAACCCTTTCCCCTTCTGTACAGGGTATACTTATTGTGTTTCAATCCCTCGAGATTAACCTAGAAACTGGGCTAGAAATTAGTTACAACCATAATAAAACTCCTAACAAACTTACATGCCGCATATTCACCATGATTAATACATACAAAATAGGGAATATGGAGAGATGCGCATGTTGGAATTGAACAATAATGCAGCATCTACAGTTTTTAGAATTGTCGGTCGTGAAAACGACAGCTTAGGACACCTTTAGCCATTTTATGCTGACTCGGCTTGAGTTGTTTCTCCTCCTATTGGGAATGCCACCTAGCCTTCTACTTCTGGACCTTTTATGTTCATTCTGTGTTCGATGGCATATTATGCATGTGTTGACAACTGGCACGGAGGTTAATGTACCTTCTATGTTCGGCTTCTTTCCCGACACTTCTGTCTCCTAGTAACATTGTTGTTTGCGGAGACATGGGGAAATACCTCCCTATTATTTAACAGTAAAATTTCCTTGATGGTCTTGTCATTCTTGTGCTCCTCTTCTCCCAGGAGCAGGGTTCTCCTATAGGTCATACGGCGCGACACCTTCTTGGACTCGTCGTCACCCCAGATAAAATTGGCAATTCGAGTCGGTGATAATGACAGCGAACGCCTCTGATCCTCCATCCCCCCATACGAGCATCTGCTCCAACTAGTTGCCCCTAGCAATGGATACTATGTGTTCTGATTATGGAGACAATGACTACGTCTGGAGGCTTCGGCAGGATACCCATTGGACAGGAAATTCCAGGCACTACTTCCATGGGGGTGTTGCATTTTATTAGGACAGAAATTCCCTCACCAACCTCAGAAGGTCTTTTTAATGTGATGAACATCCTTAAGTTGACCTTATTGGTGTTAGAACACTTCTCTAATGTAATGAACATCTTTACCTTGATGGTTGGAGCCTTCTTTGCATGAAATATTAGGAATGGAAGAATTTCAGAGTGGCGCCCACTAGAATACCTTGACAAATAGTTTTCTCAAACAAGACAACCATAACAGACCTCCTTTCAAGACTATCAGGATTCTTGGCCAAATAAAATTTAGCCACCTTTTCCTCTCTTCAAAATTTACCCAGTCTGTATCTTCAAATGGCTCTGGTTGTGGTGCTTATAAAGATCTAGGTGGTCGAACTCAACAACGGCTCCGTCAAACCCTCACACATGCCATCACCGAGTAACACAATGATAGAACGCTCAGTCACGTGGGTTCAAGATCTGATCCTTATGTGGAGATATCATCCATGCCTCCGCTTTTTTTTACAACATCATGCTACCAACTGTGGAAGTGACCTATGGCTCGAATCTTCATCAACCCTCAGTTATCTCATGGCATGCAGACTAGACATTCGGTGTTCAACAACCTCTCTTGGTGATGGTATCAGAATGTCCTTTCTTTCCGTGATCCACTCCATGTGAGGTCCATACTCACCTTCCGTTGTGTGATCATTAGGGCGCCTCTGATTATCATGCGCATGAAACAATGAACCTTTGGATTCTGAGAAGTGATATACGCCATGGATTTGATTTTTGGTCGTAAGTCTGTTTAAATGGAGTTTGGACCTTCCATTATCTATCACCTCTATCCTTTACGTACTCACCCCCAAAATGTCGCTTCTTTGGATCCAGGATGAGCGGAACTACCTACAACTATGGATATTTTTTTTGGTTTTGGTTTTGATAGGGGCTCTTTGCATCCAGGATGAGTGAAACTACCTACAACTATGCCTACACTATCGATGCATAAAATCTCAAGTATTTTAGATCATCCTCCAGCCTAAGCTTAGAGACGACCCTTAGGGAATTTTACAAAAAAATCTCGGTATTTTATGAGGTCGTATGATGCAAAATTTAGTAGATCTTATTCCTCCAACTATTTAGCACAAAAAACAGTGCTAACACAATGCACAACTAAAATTGACTTACTGTGTGTAAATCGTCAATACTCAAGAAAAATTTTCATTCAACTAACCATATAGTCGATGTGGTCACAAGATATGATTCAAATGGGAAATTGCTTCCAAACTCAATCAATAAACTCAATTAACCCAAAAATACAGGCATACAATCTTATTTGACAATCCTCCTTTATCTGAACCTAAATACAATGGATCGGTCATTACAAATAGAGACCTCTCTCTCTCTGTAAACTCCAAGATTCTAAACTCTAATCTCATTCCTCTTGATCAAACCTTCCTCGAGCTAACTAAGATCCAATAAGCTACCTAAAAGCTTCTGTGACCTAACAAGCTCTATAATCTAAAGCTAAGTTATCCATCTAAATGACTCAACTGGATTAAATAAAACTCTTACTATGTTTTCCAGATCCTTCAAAGAAGGAACAAAGTCCTTACTTGACTCTACTATCCTCTATGACTTACTATGCTTGATATCTGTTATTTTCTAGTATGGTAAACAAGGAGCTCACTTTACTTTTGCTTGATGTGGTTTTTTTACTTTTGGAAAATTATTGATGAAAACAGTCAAGGATTAGAGTGAAGAAGGAATATCTTGCATGTGGATCATTTATGCATTCAGAGTGACTTATGAGAACCCTATACATTGGGTATTTTTCCATGCATTAAGATTTGGTAAGAATTAACATTTTGTTGAAATCATGGTTGTGTAATAGTTAATTTATTGACCACCTTACAAATTGGGGTGATATCATATGATATTCGTATAAGATGTACTTTATAATTGTATAAATGGTAACTGAAAGGATATTTCTACTATTTATTTGTGCTACATCTTTTAGAATGGGAAATATATTAGCTTTGATTTTGACTTTGGGTGTAGGGCAAAATTAGTGGATTATGCTCTTGCCTCTGGAAAAATCTAAGAGGGAGAAGGGTTTAAATACATTAAGGAGTGTTTTGAAAATGGCACATTCATCTCATTAGCCTTTTGAATGATGTTGGTGTTCATTCACGATTATATCAGTTGCAGGTATTATATATCTATAAATGCATTATTATGAGTTGTTTATCTTAGAAAAGATTATAGATTTATATGTGCTATGCAATTTTTAATCTTTGTATTTCTCCATAGTGTAGTTGAATGCTTTTTATATCACCAGACTGGATTGAGTTGGGTCTAAATATGTTATAATTGTAGAACCCATTGATCTACTGGCATAAATTTTAAGATAAGGCTACCTCTTACATGGATCCATCAAGCAACCATTAGAAAATATGATCGTTCTTATCCATGAATACTTGAAATTCTAGTTAGATGTTCACTTCTAAAGTATGTGTATGAACTTGAATGCCAACTTTGTCCTGCAAAATGTTTATGTATTACTGTTTTCTTTATTGAATCAATGTTGCATATGAAACCTTTCAAGTTCAACCAAATTATAAGGTCAGAGCCATTCAGACTACTTGCTTAGGTCTCTTGAGTAAGAAACAATGTTGGGATTATTAGTCTTTTCTTAGAATTACAAATGATGCAATCTTGGTGTTAATATTGCCCCTTTCCCCAATTCTTAAAGGGTTCTAGCTCAATGGTAGAGCGTCTGCTTCACAAGCAGGAGGTTGAAGGTTAGATTCTGTTGTGCCCTAATGATATTGCAATATTGATGTTTTAAATTATGGCTACGAGGGGGAAACTAAACTGACTTCATATGTCACAACGAGGGGGGTTCATAACTTGCCCCAAAGGTTTGTAAAGAGGTTTAGGGTGGGGGGAGGTTTCAAACCACCTATGTAGGTACCTATGAGGGAGATTTAAAACTTCCCCCAAAGGTTTGTAAAGCATTTAAGGGGGGTTTTAAACCTCCTCCGTAGGTACCTACGAGGGGGGTTTTGAACCACCTCCATAGGTACCTACGAGGGGGTTTTTGAACTACCTCCATAGGTACCTATGAGGGGGGTTTAAAACCGCCCCCACAGTTTTATAATAGAGACTTTTAAGGGCGGTTTTGAACCACCCCTATAGGTACATATGAGGAGGGTTTATATCCACCCTTAAAAGTGACTTAGGGAGGGGGGGGTTAGAACCACCCCCAAAAGTCACTTTTTGGGGCGGTTTTGATCTCTTCCCAGACTGCCCCCAAAATTCAAAACTTTTAGCGTCAGTGCTATTCAAAGCGGTTTTGTAATGACTGCCCCTAAATCACTTTTGGGGGGGGTGAGAACCACCCCTAAAAGTCACTTTTAGGGGCGGTTTTGGAAAGACTGCCTTTGAATCCAAAATTGCCCCAAATCACTTTCTGTGGAGGATCAAAACTGCCCCTAAAAGTCACTTTAAGGGTGGTTCTGATCTCTTCCATAAACGCCCCTAAAAGGAAAAAAAATTGGCATTGGTACTATTAGGGGCGGTTTTGTAGAGATTGCCTCCGAAGCCAAAACCGCCCCCAAAAGTCCCTTTTGGGGGGGGGTTAGAACTGCCCCAATTGCGTCTTTTGGGGGCATTTAGAACCATTATCAAAAGTCTCTTTTTGAGGGGTTTTAGAACCACCCCCAAAAGTTACTTTTGTGAGGGGTTTAGAACCGCCCCTAAAAGTCATTTTTCCAGGCGGTTTTGATTTCTTCCATAACCGCCCCTAACAGTCAAAAATTTTAGCATCAGTTCTATTAGGGGCGGTTTTGTAAAGACCACCACCAAATCCAAAACCGCCTCTAAAAGTGACGTTTGGAGGCGGAAGCCAACTGCCCCTAAATGCCAAATTTGTTGTAGTGGGAATTCCATGATCAAGACTGTGATGAGGACAATGGACCTATCGTTCATGAAATCTTGGATCTTATATATGTAAATTATTACTTAGAAGAAAAGCCCAACTTTCAATATCATTATAAAGCAAAGCCTTATGATTTTCAATATTTAGAAATTTGCAATGATCAACCAATATATGATGAGTCCCAAGATGATTTGGAGCAGATTTAAGTTTTAGCACCCATGGAAATTTTAAACAATGACTTTGTTTATGATGAATATGAGACAAATTCTTGGAAAAGTATCGAAGGATATTTAAAAGAAATACAAGAGCAGCCTACAAAATTTTCTTCTTCACTAATAGATGATCAACAATTTCCAGAAACCAATAATCGTATATATTACCATGTCGGATCAGGGATTGTAGGAGACAACAAACAAAATGTGGATTTTCATGAGCAAAAATATGATGTCATCCAGAGAAAAGAGATTGAACAAAGACAAGTTATTCTAAAGCAAGAAGATAAGTTATTTACCTTTTGTCAAAATGCCGCTTCTTGTGTTTTTTATGACCCTGTGACAGAATACATGAAATCAAAGCAGGGTGACAAGTCTTGCATCCTTCACCTTTTAAGCATAGATATTCAACTTTGTGAGTATGGTTTATTGGATTGTCATTTTTTATGCTTTCCGGTTGATTCTGAGATAAGTGTGCTCAAAGATGGAACTCACTTTTAGTTAGTTGATGAAATATATGAATGGTTGTGTTAGAAATCTTCTTATACTTGAAACAAGAAATTGATTTGGCTAGTGTAGGTAGTGTAAATAAATAAGCGCATCTCTTAAGCAATAATTTCAGTTTGTAGTGTGAAGGTTTGCTTTCAATAAGTATAGTTTGCAGTGAGGAGTTTTAGTTCATAGTGTGGTTTAAGTTTATTTTTAGTAGTTAGAAGATAATTATTGCAAAGTTTGGTACGAGTTAGGAATGAGAAGAAAGATTCCATCCCAATGGAGCATTGGTACAGGATAGGACATATTGTATATTTTGGGATGCAATGAATGGTAAGAACTACAAGTTCTAGATGTCAGAGATAATTCGGGAAAAGGAACTTGACATACATGTTCTTGGAGCCTCGCACGGAGGACTCCAACCCCAGCCAAATCCAATGTTAGTACTCAAATTCACCTTGTTAAAATTTTTGGTTAAGTTCCAATATTCCATAGCTTTGGAGTAGCGCTTATGAACAATCAAATTGTCATTGCGGAAATCATACCCATCCTTTATCAATCTCATTTCCATTTACAGTATCTTACACCATTTTTCTTTGAATTTGGATCTACCGTGTCATAGTTGGTTGAAAGCCCCACATCACCCTTTGCTAAATATTACACCAAAGTTTTAGAATCTCATGGAATTATTATTTTAAATTAAAGATATTTTTATCTTTTAGTAAAATAATAATTTTAAAACAATCCCATCTCTTTACCTTTACGTAATCCATAAGCTCTCTCATGAGTAAGTGGATTTAAAATGGCATAATGTTGTTTATGTAAAAAATATGAAGCCTTTAGTCGTATCTGAATCTAACGTCAAATCCCATCCTTCATAGTTATAGCCTGGTGTCATCATACAAGTTCCAAAGCACACACAAAAGAATGGTAAGAGTCAAGCAAGTTTGCGCTTTGAAAATACATGTAAATGTTAACCAATATAAACAATTAAAATAAGAGAAAGCTTATGCATATGGGTAAAGTTTCCAATGCCAAATAGCTCGTTCTCACAGTGCAACTAGATGTGAAGAGATGTTATTTAGTATCAATACAACGTTCTCAATGTATTCCAATTGTTGACAGGATTTTAAATGCCATTTGTTTTCATATTGCATAGTACCATCAAATTCCATGTGAATGTTCAACATCGCCAACAAGAGGGTTTGAGGAGGAACGAGACCAATAGACAGATAATCCTTTCCAGATTCAAAGCGCATCTCACTCTATTAGATCCAGATATTCAGGCAGGGATTTTTTTGAGCAGTTTCGAAGATTGGCAGGGATTTTTTTGAGCGGTTTCGAAGATTGGAAGGCTTGTAAATAGTGGATTTTCTCATGAATGTAGAAGGACAACGCATTTAAAAATATTTTCATCTTCATCATGTCAAATTTTGGGTCGTCAAAAATCATGTTCCGGCTTTATTCTATCATAAAATCTTATCTAGATTTCCAGGAAGATAAAATGGCACAACAACAAAGTTTCTCAAACACAAATAAATTGGCACTTCATAAAGAATATGTCGAAGGAGGAGGCAACATGCATCTGGCAGTAAATACGTTTGGAGATCCATATTTTCATGCAAAACCAGTCTTCAATGCATGATTTGAGGAGTAAACAATGGATCAAATACAGATTTGAACTGGCAGAACTCAAAGAAGCAAATCCTGATTTTATTGCATAGTTTAAGTTTCAGAGGATTGCAGGTGGAAGAGGTTTTGTTGGGTCTGAGATCCACAGAGAAGATAATATACAAAATTTAATAACAGGCATTCAACAATGAACACAAGGTTTACTGTGGTAAAACCCCCGAGAGGGAAACATCCACGGAGCAATGGTATCAGTCTTCCTTATTATTCAATGAATGAAGATTACAACAGCTTACAACTCTCCGACTCTTCTATGTGAGAATGAAAGAAATATATACATTTCTTTCATGGTTACTATTAACTGAACAAACTACATTAATTCAGTAAGTTAGTTATGCAGCCGCCGAGAGAACGGTTGTCACCCGTTTCCAACAATCTCCACCTTGACAACAATTTACCTGATACCTTGTTCATTTCTCTATTCATCACCTTTCCTTCAAGCCTAGAGAAACTAGGCACCACCATAGCTTCTCTAAAGTAACTGGCTTCGTGAACATGTTTGCATTATTCTCTTTAGTGTGAACCTTTTCAAGAAACACTCCACCTTCATCAACATGTCTAACAAAATGGTATTTTACGGGAATATGCTTTGTCTTACTATGATAAGCTAGATTTTTAGCCAAATGAATAGCACTTTGACTATCACAAAAAACTTTTATAGTGTTCTGAACTTTTCCTAACTCACCCATCAAACCTTTTAACCAGACTGCCTCTTTGCAAGCATGTGAAGCAGCTATATATTCTGCTTTTGTAGTGGATAAAACAACAATATTATGAAGCTTTGACATCCAACTAATAGCTCCACCTGCAAGAGTAAAGACATAACCTGAAGTGGACCTCCTCTTGTCCAAATCACCTGCGAAATCAGAATCAACATAACCACAGACTTCATCACTACAACCATCAAAAGTGATACAATAGTTGTGTGTGCCTCTTAGATACTGAAGCACCCATTTCATTGCTGCCCAATGCTCTTTTCCTGGATTTTCCATGTATCTACTGAAAACATCAACTACATGTGAAATATCCGGACTTGTACTTATCATTGCATACATTAGACTTCCTACTGCATTAGCATATGGTATATGAGACATATACTGCTTTTCTTCATCATTTTTAGGACTCAAACCTGAAGAAAGATTGAAATGAGAAGCTAAAGGGATATTAATAGGTTTCACCTTATTCATATTGAATCTCTGAAGTATTTTCTCCACATACTTCTTTTGTGATAACCACAGCTTGCCATTTTTCCTGTCTCTATGTATCTACATGCCCAAGATCTGATTTGTTGCTCCTAGATCCTTCATATCAAATGTCCTAGCCAAATGAGCCTTTAACCTGTTGATTTCAAACATGCTCTTTCTTGTGACAACCATATCATTAACATATAACACCAAAATAATGAACATGTCATTTTCCAACTTTTTAAAGTACACACAATGATCATACTCACTCCTTGTAAAATTCTGACTCACCATGAAAGAATCAAACTTCTTGTACCATTTCCCAGGAGACTGCCTCAAGCCATACAATGAATTTTTGAACTTGCAAACAAACCTCTTGTTGTGATTCTAAACGAACCCTTCTGGTTGTTCCATGAAAATTTCCTCTTCTAAACCCCCATGTAAGAAAGTTGTTTTAACATCTAGTTGCTCCAACTCCAAATCATACAAGGCAACTAGTGCTAACAAAATTCTGATAGAAACAAGTTTTACAATTGGTGAAAATATCTCATGAAAGTCAATACCTACTTTTTGAGAAAATCCTTTTGCAACCAGTCTCGCTTTGTACTTCTGTACAATGTCATCAGCTCCTTTCGTCAATTTGTACACCCATTTGTAGCCAACCACTTTCCTACTCTCTAGAAGTTCCATAAGATCCCATGTCTTGTTCTTTGCCAAAGAATCCATTTCTTCTTTCATTGCAAGTTTCCATTTGTCATTATTAGACACTTTCAATGCTTCCTGATAACTGTCAAGTTCTTCTTCATTAGGAATTAAATCAATAGATGTGACAAAATCATCATACCTCTTTGGAAAAGTTCTATCTCATGTAGATCTTCGTAAAGATTGTTGTGGTATCTCCTCTATTTTTGTCTGCTCATCATCCTCTTCCTAAGGAGTGTCCACATGAATAACCTCTTCATGGTCATCCTCATGATTCCCCTTTGTAGATGACTGAGTAGCAAACTGAACTTGCTGAAACTGTGGTACATTAGCATGTTTCTAATCATTACTCACATCTAAATTTGATAGAGAAAGTTCATTAAATGTTACAACTCTGTTTATGATGATTTTGTGGACAGTAGGATTCCACAATCTATATCCCTTAACACCATCACCATAGCCAACAAAGATTAATTTTCTTGATTTAGGATCTAATTTGGACCGCTGATTTTTGGGAATAAGAGCATATGCTTCACAACCAAATACTCTAAGATTAGAATAATCACATTTTTGACCTGTCCATACCTCTTTCAGAATTTTGCAGTCAATGGTCGTTGATGGTGATCGATTGACCAGGTAACAAGCTGTAAGCAATGCCTCTCCCCACAATTCCTGCTGCAAGTTTGCATTACTGAGCATACTCCTTGCTCTTTCAAGAAGAGTCCTATTCATGCGTTCAACAATGCCATTCTGCTGCAGAGTGTAAACAGTGGTCTTATGCCTCTCAATCCCATCCTTCTTGCAATAATTATCAAATTCCTTAGAAGTAAACTCGGTTCCATTATCTGTTAAAAGACATTTAATGAACCTGCCAATGCTCTTTTCAACCAAAGCTCTAAACTGCTTAAATATATCAAAAACATCAGCTTTTTTCTTTAACAAATAGATCCATACTTTCCTCGAGTAATCATTTATAAAACTGACGAAATATGATGATCCCCCATAAGAAATTTTAGGAGATGGTCCCCATAGATCATAATGAATTTAGTCTAGGATACCTTTACTAGTGTGTTTTCCAGATTTAAATTTTTGTCTAGTTTGTTTACCATAAACACAATGCTCACAAAACTTCAAATCTACACATTTTAAACTAGGAAGCAACTTCTGATCAGCAAGTACCTTCATTCCTCTTTCGCTGATATGACCTAACCGTTGATGCCATAGACGAGTGAAGTCTGCTGCACCAACTGATGCTACTGTTGCTTGATCGATTTCCATTCTCCCTTCAAGTTTATACAGGTTCTCGACTCTGTTTGCCTTCATAACAACCAAGATACATTTCGATATCTTCATAACTCCACCTTGAACCGCAAATTTGTAACCAACATCATCAAGAACTCCCATTGATATCAAGTTCTTCCTTAGTTCAGGTACATGCCTCACATCTGTTAGAGTTCTAACAATCCCATCATACATTTTAATTCTGATACTCCCTATCCCAACAGTTTTACATGTAACATTATTTCCCATATAAACTATACCGTCATTTACAGATTGGTATGTGTGAAACCAACTTCTATGAAGACACATGTGATGAGATGCTCCAGAATCAACTAACCAACCATAATGATATTCTGAGACATTAGAAGTAGTTAATACCTCATCAATCATACCTGAATCATTTTCTGTTATGTTTGCCTCATTTGTAGAGTTCTCCTCCCTAGAAGCTTGCTTTCCTTTCCAGCAGTCTTTCTTAAGATGTCTTGCTTTATTGCAAAACCAACACTTCAATTTACTCTTTTTTCCCTTCAACTTTGATCTTGATGTACCCCTTGAATGTTGTCCTCTTTCACTGGTTCTTCCCCTGGCTATCATTACTTCTGATGTCGAGTTTTCAAGACTAGATTTCTTTCGAGTTTCCTCAGAAATTAAGGCTCCCACAATATCATCAAAGGTAATAGATTCAACAGAACTAAAACTGATAGAGGTTACAAAATGTGCCCATGACTCGGGCAGAGAGCACAACATTAAAATCTCCTTGTCTTCATGACTAATAATATCTTCCATACTAGACAACTAACAAACAAGAGTATTGAACGCATTCAAGTGATCAGAAATTTGTGTATCTTCTTTCATACGCAAGGTAAATAACTGCCGCTTCAGGAGGATTTTATTTGTCAAGGATTTATTCATATACAAACTTTCCATTTTTGTCCAGAGATCTGCTGCTATATATTCAAACACAATATTAAATAAAACATCATCGACCAAGCATAATCGAATAGCACTTAGAGCTTTTTCATCTATCTCATTTCAGTCTTCATTGGACATATCGTAGGGTTTCTTGGTTTTCCCTACCAGTGCCTTTGCCACTCCTTGTTGAACCAACATATCCCTCATCTTGACCTTCCATAACTCAAAATTATTGCTCCCATTGAATTTTTCAATTTCAAATTTAAATCTCTGTGTTTTTGCCATTTTCTCAAGAAATTTTCAATGAACCAATTTCAGCCTTCCAAAAAAAAAAAATTTATTCCAAATTTTTTATTATTCCAAACTTTTGATAAAACTTGCCGCACAAAGCTTGACTTCCAATTATATATATATATATATATATATATATATAACAATATATATATTCAGAATTTTTGAAAAAAAAATAAAATTTATTTACAACTCTCCAAACGAAAAAAATAGCATCAAACTTAGCAGGCTCCTTCAACGGCGATCTCCAGCAGCTAGCACACTTCGGTAGGCATATGTAAAACCCCTCACTTCAATCAGCGAGCTCATCGAGCTTCTTGGTGTAGAGACGAGATGATTTCTTCAGAGACTTCTCTTCTCTTTCACCCAAACCAACCAACAACATGCAAGCTCAGATCACTCTTTAGTCTCCACGCTCAGCAATCAGCAACACGCAGGTTCTGCCAGCTTTCTCCTCCGGCAACTGAGTTCTCCACCGGCTTCTTCACAGCATCATCACGGCTAACCTCTCAACAATCGGTTCCAGTCATGTCTCTTAGCACTCTGGCTCTGATACCACTTGTTGGATCTGAGATCCACAAAGAAAATAATATACAAAATTTAATAACAGACATTCAACAATGAACACAAGGTTTACTGTGGTAAAACCCCCGAGAGGGAAACATCCACGGAGCAATGGTATCAGTCTTCCTTATTATTCAATGAATGAAGATTACAATAGATTACAACTCTCCGACTCTTCTCTACAAGAACACAAGAAATATATACATTTATTTCACGGTTTCTATTAACTGAACAAACTAAATTAATTCGGTAGGTTAGTTATGCAGCCACCGAGAGAACGGTTGTCACCCGTTTCCAACAGGGTTTTTTAATGATTAACATCAAACCCAACCCTCCAAGATAACATTTCAAGCAATGACATATTTCAAGGAAAAGTGACCTAAATTTCTTGCAATGATCTCAGACTTTGTTCCAAAAAACTTGTAACTATTAGATTGATGTATTTCTCTTATAAATACTGTAATATGTAATGTAGGAGTGGGTTCAGTCTAGAAGCTTGAGAGAGCCGTAGGAGGCAAGAATCCTGTATGATCATTTTACGCTGGAGGGAATCTTTATCATTCAATTATTTCTGACATTGAAGATTCCAGAGAACTGTCTTATCTAGTTGTAACTTATGTGTTTTCCATCATAGATTTTCATCTTGCGTGAATAAATTTTTGACATTGAGGATCAATGACTATTCATGAATAATAATTTTATGAGCAGTGAAGCTTTTGCTGTGACTGCATGTTATTTGTGAACTTTGTTCAAGTACCTTTATAATTCTTTTTGCAGAGAGCCTCTCAGTCTGGTGGATATTCTACCTTTTGTTACCCTCACCAATCTTGTATCCGTGATCATATATTCCTTTATCTTATGTGTAGTTCAATTGAATTCAAACTATTGGGTGTTTCTAATTCCATTTCCCAATGGTAGTACACTATATATAGTTAATCTATGTCCTTTCCCTTTCTTGAGTCATTTCAACTTAAGATGTGCTATCCATGCCCTCTTAGCAGTCAGAGTGCATCTTTTAGCACAAACAGGGACAATTTGGTGGACTAACAAAAACATTCATTTTTCAAGTTGAGTTCCCATTGTTTTTTACTATATAGGAAGAGGTGGTTGGGATGGTAAGGAACTTGAGTGCTTGAACGTGATCTTGAAAGCTTTGGTTGTTGAAACCAGTGTTATCAGAACTGGACCGGGGTTGGCGGGTCCGGTCAGCAAAAAAAAATCATAAAACCGGATTTATTTCCAAACCGGGTACGGAACCGGACAAAACCAGCCGGTCTGGACTGGGGACTCATGAAACTTAATTGTTTTTTTAAAAACCAGAAAATAGAACTTTGTTGATGTACTTTGGAGCCTCTTTGTTAATGTACTTTGGTTTAGAACCTCAGAGATGTATTGCACTAGGTGCTATTTGGATATTTGCACCCATATTTGCTATATATATGAGAAACTTTGCATATTTATGTATTAATGGTTTGGATTCATATGTATGCACATTAATATATATGTTTTTTACAAAATATGAATATTTTATGTATTTTTTAGTCAGTCGGTTTTTTACCCGATTTTTTGCCGCCGGTTCAATGACCGGTCCGGTTCCAATAACATTGGTTAAAACTTGTGCCTTGTTTTCCCTCTGGTAACTCTAGTGATATGGTAAGAAGTGCATGAAGTGGGCTTAGTGGAATTCTAATCAGATATGATAGTGATGGTTAGCACTGTTGTGCTAGTATAATGAATATGGGTTAATTAATTGCAGAGTTTGACATGGATTTGGTTGAAAGCCAGTAGATCTTGGATGTCAAGTGAAGTGTTGAACCTTGAAATAATTTGAGATGGTGAGATGTCTATGGTGAATGCATGAGTCCTAGCTTGGAGGTGGTCTTTGAGTGTTGAAATAATATAGTGTAGGAAGATACCTATGGTTGGGTGGAGCAGGGATTCCACAAAGCCAGTTCCAGACATTTAATTTTTTGATAAGTGCATGAATTTTATTGTTAAATTTTAAATGTATGTGTTTATCGCTGGTTGTGACAGAGTAATGGTTTGTAATGGCTTGAATGAATGCCACTTTCCTTGTTTTACATTTTCTTGAAAGTTTACAAGTCACTTGTTAAGCCATTGTTTACATGCCTAAGTTATGAGGGATGATATAAATGAAACTGTAAATTATTCCCTAGTTGGACAGTGGCAATATAGCCAATTGGGTTTAAATCCTATTGCGGGTTCTTATTGTAATGAAGTTGAATGCTTAAGTCATTCCTTAGATGGGAATTGGAAACCACGCAAATAGGTTCCAAAGGATGTAGGTAGTTATGCATTTGATGTATGAACAACATGTATGTTAACCAATTAACTTAAGCTGCTAAGTATGATGTGGACATTGAGATGAAATGGGAGTATGTCCTTTTGTTTCAAATAATTCTTATTGTAGTGTGATTGTGCATTGATTTGGTTAAGCATTTATTATGGGAATTGAGGAATGCCTACTTGAGGGGTTGAATGATGTATTGTTGGAACTATTGGATAAGGAATTCCTTCCTTAGTTATCATGTGGAGCCCATCAATACTTAGGGTTTTGTGGTTTATTTTCCCAATGTTTTGCACATTCTAAGTGTATTGTAGAGATATTAACAGCTGGGTGTGTTGTGGAGTGTTTTGTATCAATTTTTTCTTTAGCAGAATTAATGGTTTCCATGTTAATTTGTTCGACCTTTTGACCTCTTGAGTTGGTTTGTTGAGGCCGATTTTTGGTTGATTAAGCTACATCAGATTTGCCTTAGAGACTTCTTCCTATTTTCGTTATGTTTACATGTCAAATAGAGCATCTGACATGGGTTTTCTTTGTGGGCATAGTTTGGCACCTGGATATGGAGTAAAACCTGTAATTCTGACATGTTTCTATCCTTAGTCATTTTCATGAAAATGGCTAAGTGTTTCCCTGTGAGATCGGAGCAGTTGAGGCCATTGATTTTCATGTCAATATTTAATCTATGTCATTGCTTCAGATCAATTGATTTGGTTCTGACTCTCGATTTTCGACGTGCCGACGTTGAAAATTAGAAGTTGAGGTGATTAATGTTTTTTGTTTTGTTGTTGCGTTGGTGTCAAACCCCAAATTTCGATGTGCAGACATTGAGAATTGGAATATGGGAGTGGTTTGTTCATTGCTCGTTTTTTTGTGTCGACTCCCAACTCCCAACATGAAAACGTAAAAAATCAGAAGTCAAGAGTGTTCATTGTAAGCTTGATTGTTGGTGTCTACTCCCGACTGTCGATGTTAGCAGAGTCAGAATCGGCATGGAAAAGTTGGGATCGACAAGGTTAGGTAGGAAAGGTGGATTTAAGCTGTCAATTTTATTTTAGAAGTTTTTAACATTGTTAATTGTTTTATTAATGATTTTTAATCTTTAATTAGGACTCATTCAAGATTTTTGAGCTAGTTTTGATTACCCTTACTCTTAAATGAGTTGATTAAGGCTCATGGTTAGTTATGTAATCTTTTGAATTAAATCTCTGGGACTTTTGTCGAGACTAAATAATGCTCTTTGTATGTTATATATATAGATGAGTATCTGAATAGTTGTGTAACGTGTGGGTACATTAAATTTTCCATTAAACTTAGCCAATAATTTTATATGAGTATTAGGCATGTTGTGGAGTGTTTGTTGGGAGTGTAATTTTTTCATACCTAGCATCCAACCAAAGGTTAGCTAGTGGTTGATGAAACATTAGGTACTATAAAATAATATTTTTGGCTTTCAAAGAAATTGGTATGCGTGATAAATATGGAAAAAGGTAATTACAAATAATCTTTATGTATTTTGAAAAAGCTAATACTTAATTCTATAAATTAATTAAAGACTTTCCAAATTCTACAAGTGAGATGAAGCTTCCTTTGGAATAATGAAAATAGAAGAATCAATATAGTCAAAATCAAGAATTACTATGTGGTCTGAAATAGAAGTACCTGTAGATGATGAACCCTTAGGTTATTTATTCACTTCCCTTATCATTCTTTTTTTATCAGTATAAGCCACTTATTCACTAGATGAATGGGCCATAGTATTTATTATCCTTTCTTCCATATTGGACTTGATGAAGTTTCAAAGGTGAAAAGTTCAGGTAAAACCAGAAAAGACTTAAATGTTAGCCAATGTTTTCATTCTTGTTCACCTGTCCAGAACTAGAAAACACAATGCTTTTCCATTTCCTATAGAAATATCAAATTTTAAATTATGTCTCTGGCAACAATTCCAAAATGGATGTTGTTTTATAGGTTGTTCCTAGCTCGGGAGAAACGCCAAGGAAACCTATGGAAGAGATATAACTCCCCACTTTAATATATCAAGAAGACTCTAGTAGCTCGAGGGGTATCCTTCGTATTAAAAATATTCATCATTACTTATCACATTTAATGAACAAATAAGGAATGTCATGCATAGTATATGTCATGTAAAATATGATAACATATATCAAGAATAAATACATATTTTATCCGTTTTAAATATTTAACAGCTTGAAATATGTACCCATTTATTCAAGTTATTAAATAAAAATATGGAAGAAATAATGAAGATAACTCCAAATATTAACAATCAATTTCTGAAGTAAGACACATAACAACAATAATACCAAAGGCAGTCAAGCAATCCAAAACGTAAATAAATTTGGAAGAAGCTTGGAAATATCAGCACAATATTACAAGATAACAATTATTTTAAACATGCATTACTAAACCTAAGTAGTCATTTCTATAGATCATGTATAGAAAGTAATATATGTTAAATCATTGTGAAAACAAAGCTATCTTATGCATTGAAAATATTTTATTTTCTTTTAAATTTCATTTGATAAAACATCATAAGATAATACTTATAAGTTAAAATATACTAAAGAACTCAAAGAAATTAGAAAATAAGTATATAATGAAATGTTGAATATATCAATCATCTCTTAAATCATAAAAAATTTGAAGGTTTTCTCCATAACAATGTAAAATAACTAAGAAATCAGAATTTGGATTAAACAGCTAAGATTATAAACTAGAGGTCAAATCCCACTAGCATGGTTGGTTTCGATGGGCTCCGTTCTGAATGGTACTTGAGTTCTAACCACGCAGGGTAGCTGGGAGAAGACACTTAAAATCTGTTAGAACATCATACCACCTAGTACGATGGTCACATAGCACCCAAGACACACCTTCATTTTTTTCACTCATGTTGCATAGTCCAACATTTGGTTATGTTGACTTCCTAAGGTAACTGGGGGGTTTTGGACCATTAATTACACCCAACGCCCAGATTTTGATAATTCAGGAGCATGAATGCCCTAATTAATGACATTTTGGTCTCTTGGGGTTCTCTTTTGGACCATTAAATGCTTCCTAGAGCCACTCCCACTCACGCATCCACTCTAGCACTCCTAGACTACCCTTATTTATGACCTAGCATGCTTCACCTATGTTCACATGGCCATTTGTGACCGTTTGAGGTGGTTTGGGAGCTCATTGTTCCACCTAGGGGGGTTTTAGGTCCAATATAAGCCTGCCACATGTATGCCACCAATTTGCCTCCAAAGGATAGAAATTTATCCTATTGTATTATATTCATGTTCCAGACATATTTACATGTTGGATAGTAATACAAAACTCAGTTATTTGCACCATCTCTATGTGTTAATCTTTCTCTTTTACATTGTTTTATGCATGGTTTGTGAAATTATTTAGATGTGAGGATTCTATTAGATCCTATATCTTGTTGTGAATCATATTTTCATATGGTATTAGATATATTTGGACCTACAAGTAGAATTCAAAGAGTGCAGATGGTTTCAATTACTATCTAGGGTATCCTCTAGAAAATTTGAGAGTTTGCATTGCAGGTTGTTCCAGTGTTCTTTGTTACACAATGTGCAAGCAGAAATAGAGAAGACTCATATATTGATTAACCCATTCAATTATTTTGAATGGAATGCATAAATGGTGATCCAGTTGAGGTCGAAAGTTCTCTACAAATTAACCATGGGAACATAGAATGAGCCCAACTCTGTTGTGGAACAGTTTAAGTATTTCAACGGGTTGGTTGAAGCATTCAAGATGCTTTGTCTCGATATTTCGAGGGATATTTTATTTCATGTAGAAATTATTACTACAACCAATGAGGTTTGGCTCAATTTCAAGTCAATTTTTGGGAAGACACGTGATATGAGAGGGATACAACTCGAAAATGAGTTGATCACATTGATTCCAACTCACTTTGAGATGATACAGGATTTCTTCACCAAGTTCAAATCCTTGGTACTTCGCCTTATACAATGTGGCCTTGAAAAGAAGGAAGAGAAAATGATCTTGTCCATTCTTTCAAAGCTAGGTATTGAATATTTAGTGTTTGTATCAACATTCCACTCAGGAAAGATGAAAGTTCGAAATTGGAGAATGCCTACCTTAATAGACTTCATGGAGTCTTTGACTCAGGAACAAGATAAATTGGTTCAAATGGGTACCATAAAATCCACCAAGGATAAATCCCTTGTTGCAGGTGTTTTAAATCAAGGAAAGGGAAATAGGAAGCCCAAGGATTCAAGGAAACAAGATAAGAAGAAGGAGGAGAAGCCTAAATCTTCCTATGGGGGTTCAAATCCTATAAAGGACAAAGGAAAGAAGCAAGAGAAGACAAAATGAACTTATTGTCACAAATTTTGGCATACATAGAGTGCATTAATGAAGAAAACCATTGGCATGATGACGTAAATCCTTGAGAATAACAACATTCCTCTTCCATATGGTGCAAGGAAGAAAGAGGGAGGCTCGAATTTTGGGAACAAGGATAGATGCCATGCACTGGTTGTTGGATCTTCTGGATCTTCCTCCTTAAGCATATATTTAGGTGCCTCAAGTCACATGTGTGATAATTTGATCTAAAACATGATCTAGGAGTGCAAGAGACTCTCACATTTCGAATTACTTGCAAAAACCAACAAAAAAGCTTGAAAGAGGAACAATTTTACATACACATGTGAGCACAAACTGGATATTATTGAACTTTATAACACCTGAATGTGTTAATAACATGAATATATTATATCTGGATGAATTAGTTAGGCTTAGGAATCCAAATCTGAGTGTACATGTGACATGGCCAAAATTGGCCTCAATCCCCCCTAGGTGGACCAAACAAGCTCCAACTCAGCCCAAATGTTCACGAACCATGCTGTGGCGTGCTTGAATTGTGATGGGGAAATGATGACTCCAAGGAATGTGTGGGTGAGAAAGTAGAGGTGTGTGGGAGGCTCTAGGTGACAATAAATGTTCCTAGGAGAACCAAAATGGACAAAATACACTAATAGCACCCCTATTCAAACCCATATCACACAAATCAAGGGTGTATAACTCCAAGGAATTAAATGAGGGTGAACATGTGTTTTTTTTACCAACTATAGCACTGGTGCATGTGTGAAAGGCCTGAAAATAACCACTTCACCTCCTAGACAAATTCCCTAAGTCTAAACCATAGCAATTTAATGCTAAGAAGAAAATGAAATTAACTAAGGTTATAAACCAAGGTCATAAGTATTGGATTATTTTTATAACACCCCCCCTTAACCATGACTTAGTACAACTCATCAAAATATTATTGGAGGCCTTGGAAACAAAATCTCAAGTCACCTCATTACAAACAGAAATTTATTTGTCCATAAAAATTGAGGAAAAGAGGAAAACCTCATGGGACAAAACCTCCCCTCTAAAATGGACATGGGGATGAATACCTGTAAGTAAATGGAATCCATAACCATCCATCACTCACTCCAATAAATTATCTCAATTAAGTGAAGGTCTTCTTAGTAAAACTCTTGGTGAATATGTGAGCAGTTTGCTCGGTGGATGGGAAATACTACAAGGAAATCACCCTATCATGCACTAAGCCCTGGATGTAGTACATATGGATCTCTATGTGCTTTGTTCTCTTCCTCTGTACTAGGTATGTATATATATTTATGGAACTTTTATTGTCACACGAAATGGTAGCAGGTGAATCAAATGCAACAACAAGCTCCCAAAGAACACCTTGCAACCACACACATTGTGTGGCTGCATTCACCGCTCCCCTGTATTCGGCCTTTGCTAAAGAAAGAGAAATTGTATGTTGTTTCTTACTAGAACAGAAAATGGGACCATCAAAAATCATAAAAACAAAACTTGAAGTGTACTTTCTATCATTGGGATCACCAGCTCAATCCAAATTAGAAAATCAAATTAGTTCTAGTGAAGAACTAACTGGATATTATTCCCCAAAACTCTTTGTTCCCTGAACATATTGAAGGAACTTTTTGCTGCCTTCAAATGGAACTCATGTGGTGACTACATATGCCTTGCTATAGAACTAGCATCATAAGCTAAATCAGGTCTGGTATGTGTGAGGTAGAGAAAACTACCAACTAGTTGCCTGTACAGTGAGCAATCTACCAAAGGAGAATCACCAAATTCACCTAGTTTTATGCCAAAAAGAAATGGGTACTTGGTTTCCTTACAATAAGCCATCTTCAACTTTATTAGCAGTTCTTAAGCATACTTATGTTGGCTGAGCATGATTCCTCTTTCAAATTGCTCAATTTCCAATCCTAGAAATTGTTTTAGCAATCCTAGATCTATCATTGCAAACTCATTGTGTAGAGATGCCTTAATTGATCCAATTTGTTTGGTGCAGCTCCCTGTAATTAAGATGTCATCCACATACAGTACAATAAGCTGCAATACATCATCATTTTTCTACAAATACACATTTGGATCCGAATTACATCAAATGAAACCAATTGAGAGAAAAACATTGTCCATTTTAGCATACCAAGCCCTTGGGGCTTGCTTGAGCCCATAGAGTAACTTCTTCAACCTGAAAACAAGTGAAGGATCCTCTTGGAAAGATTCAGGTTTCTGCATTTATATCTCTTCCTGTAGTTCACCATGGAATAATGCACTCTTTACATCTATGTGGTGAACCTCCCAATATTTTCTAACAGCAATGGCTAGAACTAGCCTAATTGAATCCATCTTTGCAACCGGTGCAAAGGTATCGATGTAGTTCACTCCTTGGACTTGAGAAAATACCTTATCAACTAATATGACCGTGTACTTAATATCAGAACCATCTGTAGAAATTTTGGTTTGAAAGACCCACTTACATTGCACAAGCTTCATCTTGAGAGGCAAGGGAACCAATTCCCATGTCTCATTCTCTTGGAGAGAATTGAATTCATCTTGCATGGATGATTGCCACCTTGGGTCATGAAAAGATTCTTGATATGAGTGTGGATTATATCCAACCATCATATAACAGTGCTCAGTAAGAGCAATTTCACTTGCATAAGATTATAAAATATAAGTCAAATCCCACTAGCATGGCTAGTTTCGATGGGCCCCGTTCTGCATGGAACTTGAGTTCTAACCACGCAGGGTAGCTGGGAGGAGACACTTAAAATATGTTAGAACATCATACCACCTAGTACCATGGTCACATAGCACCTAGGACACACCTTCATTTTTTTTCACTCATGTTGCATAGTCCAAACTTTGGTTATGTTGACTTCCTAAGGTAATTGGGGGTTTGGGACCATTAATTACACTCTGCACCCATATTTTGATCATTCAAGAGCATGGACACCAAAATTAATGACATTTTTGTCTCTTGGGGTGCTCTGACTCCTTAAAACTGGGAATTGGTTTGACCAGAGGTGCCCATGCATTGTATTTGAGTAAGTTTGGCTCTTTTGGACCATTAAATGCTTCCTAGAGCCACTCCCACTCACGCATGCACTTCAACACTCCTAGAATACCCTTATTTATGACCTAGAATGCTTCACCGGTGTTCACATGGCCATTTGGGACCGTTTGAGGTGGCTTGGGAACTCATTGGTTCACCTAAGGGGTTTGCGGTACAATATAATCCTTCCACATGTATTCCACCAATTTTCCTCCAAAGGATAACAACTTTATCCTATTGTATTATATTCATGTTCTAGACATATTTACATGTTGGACATTAATAGAAAACTCAGTTATTGGCACCATCTATATGTGTTACTTTTTCTCTTTTACATTGGTTTATGCATGCTTTATGAAATTATTTAGATGTGGGGATTCTCTTAGATCCTATATCTTGTTGTGAATCATATTTTCACATGATATCAAAGATACATGGAGCTGCAAGTAGAATTCAGAGAATTCACAGGGTTTGAATTACTATCTAGGGTCTCCTCCATAAAATTTGAGAGTTTGCATTGCAGGTTGTTCCTGTGTTCTTTGTTACTCATTGCACAAGCCGAAATAGAGAAGACTCATATAGTGCTTAACCGATTCAATTATTTTGAATGGAAGGAAGAAATGGTGATCCAGTTGAGGTCGAAAGGTCTCTATTGAGTAACCATGGGAACATAGATAATGAGCCCAACTATATTGTGGAAAAGTCTAAGTATTTCAACAGGTTGGTTGAAGCATTCAAGATTCTTTGTCTTAGTATTTCGAGGGATCTTTTATTTCATGTATGAATTCTTACTACACCCAATGAGGTGTGGCTCAATATCAAGTCAATTTTTGGGAAGACAGATGAGATCATGACAGGGAACCAACTCGAAAATGAGTTGATCACATTGAGTCCAACTCACTTTGAGATGATCTAGGATTTCTTCACCAAGTTCAAATCCTTGTGACTTCAACTGGAAAAATGTGGAATCAAAAAGAAGGAAGAGAAGATGATCTTGACCATTCTTTCAAAGCTAGCTCCTGAATATTTAGTGTTTGTCTCAACATTCCACTCAGGAAATATGAAATTTCAAAATTGGGGAATACCTACCTTAGAAGACTTCATGGAGTCTTTGAATCAAGAACAAGATAAATTGGTTCAAATGGGTACCATAAAATCCACCAAGAATAAATCTCTTGTTGCAGGTGTTTCAAATCAAGGAAATGGAAAGAAGAATCCTAAGAATTCAAAACAATAAGATAAGAAGAAGAAGGAGAAGCCTAAATCTTCTTGTGGGGGTTCGAATCCTAGCAAGGACAAAGGAAAGAAGCAAGAGAAGACAAAATGAACTTATTGTCACAAATTTTGGCATATAGAGAGGGCATTAATGAAGAAAATCATTGACATGATGGTGCATATCCTTGAGAATAACAACATTCCTCTTCCAGATGGAGCAAGGAAGAAAGAGGGAGGTTTGAATTCTATGAACAAGGATAGATGCCATGAACTAGTTGTTGGATATTCGGGCTCTTCCTCCTTAATCATATATTTAGGTTCCTCAAGTCACATGTGTGATAATTTGATCTACAACATGATCTAGGAGTGCAAGAGACTCTCATAATTCGAATTACTTGCAAAAATCAACAAAAAAGCTTGAAAGAGGAACAATTTTACATAGACATGTGAATAGAATTAGGATATTATTAAAATATCTAACATATGAATGTGTTAAGAACAGGTATATACTACATTTGGATCAATTTGTGAGGCTTAGGAATCCAAATCTAAGTGTACATGTGACATGGCCAAAATTTTCCTCAATCCGCCCTAGGTGAACCAAACAAGCTCCAACTTGGTGCAAACGGTCACGAACCATGGTTTGGACGTGTCTGAAGTGTGTTGGGGAAACAATGACTCCAAGGCATGCATGGTTGAGCAAGTAAAGGTGTGTGGGAGGCTCTAGGTGACAATAAATGCTCATAGGAGAGCCAAAATGGACAAAAAACACCAATAGTGCCCCCTAGTCAAACCAAGATCACCCAAATCAAGGATGTAGCACTCCAAGGAATTGAATGAGGGTGCACATGTGATGGTTTTACCAACTATAGCACTGGTGCATGTGTGAAACGCCTGAAAATAACCAGTTCAACTCCTAGACAAATTCCCTAAGTCTAAACCACAGAAATTTAATGCTAAGAAGCAAATGAAATTGACTAAGGTTATAAACCAAGGTACTAAGTATTAGATTACTGTTCTAACACCCCCCCTTAACCATGAATTATTACAACTCATCAAAATATTATTGGAGGCCTTGGCAACAAAGGCTCAAGTAACCTCATTACAAACAGAAATTTATTTGTCCATAAAAATTGAGGAAAAGAGGAAAACCTCATGGGACAAAACCTCCCTTCTAAAATGGACATGGAGATTTAAACCTGTAAGTGAATGGAATACATCACCATCCATCACTCAATACCATAAATGATCTCAATTAAGTGAAGGTCTTATTATTAAAACTCTTGGTAAATATGTCAGCAATTTGCTCGATTGATGGGAAATACCGCAAGGCAATCACCCTATCATGCACTAAGCCCTGGATGTAGTGCATATGGATCTCTATGTGATTTGTTTTCTTCCTTTGTATTGGATATGTATATATCTTTATGGAACTTGTATCATCACACCAAATGTTAGTGGGTGAATCAAATGCAACATTAATCTCCTAAAGAATACCTTGCAACCACACCCATTGTGTGCTTGCATTCATTGCTCCCATGTATTCGTCCTCTGTTAAAGAAAGAGAAATTGTGCATTGTTTCTTACAATACCAGAATATGGGACCATCAGCAAGCATAAAACAAAACCTGAAGTGGAATTTATTTCATTGGGATCTCCAGCCCAACCTGAATCAGAAAATCCAACTAGTTTTAGTGAAGAACTAGTTGCATAGTGTACCCCAAAACTCTTTGTTCCCTGAACATATTGAAGGATATTTTTGGCTACCTTCCAATAGACCTGATGTCGTGGATGCATATACCTTGCTACAGCAATAACATCATAATCTAAATCAGGTCTGGTATGTGTGAGGTACAACAAACTACCAACTAGATTCTTGTACAATGAGCAATCTACCAAAGGAGAATCACCAAATTCACCTAGTTTTACGCCAGAAAGAAATGGGAACTTGGTTTCCTTACAATCAACCATATTGAACTTTATTATCAGGTCTGTAGCATAGTTATGTTGGTTGAGCATGATTCTTTTTTCATATTTCTCAATTTCCAATCCTAGAAATTGTTTTAGCAATCCTAGATCTGTCATTGTAAACTCATTGTGTAGAGATGCCTTGATTGATCTAATTTGTTTGGTGCAGTTACCTGTAATTAAGAGTTCATCCACATACACTAAAGTAACCTGAAATGCATCATCATTTTTCTGAAAATACACATTTGTATCAGACTTTCATCGAATGAAACCAATTGAGAGAAAAAAAACTATCCATTTAGCATACCAAGCCCTTGGGGCTTGCTTGAGTCCATAGAGTGACTTCTTCAACCTGCAAACAAGTGAAGGATATTCTTGGAAAACTTCAGGTTGTTTCATTTAGATATATTCATTTATTTCAACATGGAGGAATTCACTCTTTACATCCATGTGGTAAACCTCTCAGCATTTTTTAGCAGCAATGGCTAGAATTAGCCTAATTGAATCCATCTTTGCAACAGGTGCAAAGGTTTTAGTGTAGTCCACCCCTTGGAATTGAGAAAAGCCCTTAGCAACTAATCAGGAATTTTAATTAATATCAGAACCATCTGCAGCAATTTTGGTTCGAAATACCCACTTACATTGCACAAGATTCCTCTTGGGAGGCAAGGGAACCAATTCCCATGTCTCATTCTCTTGGAGAGATTTGAATTCATATTGCATGGATGATTGCCACCTTGTATCATGAAAATATTCCTAACATGTCTATGGATTAGATACAATCATGATATAATAGTTATCATCAAGAGAAATTTCACTTGCATAAGAAGCATTGTGAAATTGGGATCTTGTCTTCCTAGGATCTAGAGGATTGCCTGCTAGATCCCCAGCAGCTTGTATGGTTTTCTCAGACCATTTGGGCATTGAATATGAGTCATGTACAAATATTTCATATTAATCCATTCCATTATAAGAATTATCAGAAAATTTAGAGCTTGAATCATTACTTACATCATCATGATGTTGGGGAGAAGAGCATTCCCCCGGTGCTAGCTCAAAATCTGGTATGATCTCCTCTTTGAATTGCACACTCCTCCCAATGAAAGTTTTGTGTGTGGATGTATCAATGAGATTATAACCCTTTTTTTATTCACCATAACCAACCATGATAAATTATTTACTCTGTGTCTGCAATCCTTCCTCTTTTCTGATGGAATTTGAGCCCATGCCCTTGAGCCAAAAATTATGAAATGTGAGACATTTGGTTTGTGGCCAAACCAAGCCTCGTAGGATGTTTTCCCTTTGACTGATTTATGGAAATATATGTTCTGAACATATGCATCACAATTGATGGATTCATCCCATATCTTGGGACTCAAGTCCTTTTCCTCAATCATGCATGTATCCATCTCTTTGAGAGCCCTATTTTTCCTCTCTACCACACCATTTTGTTGTGGTTTGTAGGGGACCGGATGTTGCATTTGGATGCCAAATTCCTCACAAAGATGCTGCATATTTTTATTGACAGATTCTTTACCATTATTGGTCCTAAGTATTTTAATACTATTCCCACTTTGGTTCTTCACTAGGGCCTTCCAAATTTCAATGTATCAAAGACTTCTAATTTTAACTTAAGGAAGTACACCCAATAGAACCTCGAGTAATCATCTATGAAAGTGAGAACATACATTTATCCTCAATAGGAGGGGGTGGGAAGAGGGCCAATGAGGTATTAATGTACCAATCCAAGTGTTTTTGTGGCTCTCCTTTCCTTCCCCTTCTCATAGTTGTGCTCTGGATGCTTTCCCACCACAAAAACCAATGCATGCTCCATTAGAAGATTTGATTCAAGGAAGCCCTTCCACCATCTCATCCTTGTTGAGTGATTGAAGGTATTTGTAGTTCATGTGTCCAAATATTTCATGCAATGGCTTGGAGGTCTCATTGGCATGAGGTAGGGGCGTTTACCCTCTAGAAGTAGGAAGAAACTTTTAGAACTTATACATTCTAGCTTGGTGATTTGCATACCCCAATACAACAACTTTGTTGGAGGAGATTTCTACTATCTCTACCAAGTCAAGAGTAAATGTTACTCTCTTGGATTCTCATGTATGTGTCATTTGGTATATTGAAAACAAATTTTCTACCAAATAAGGTACATAGATGACATGATTGAGATATCCATGCTCAAGGTATTTCCTGCCAACTCCCTTGGTCTGGATCTCAGAGTCATCTGCCATTTGAACAACTAGGCCACTATTCAAATGCATGGAGGAGAAGATCTCTCTAATAGAGGCCATATTCCTAGATTCTCTTGAATCAATAATGAAGTTGGAGGGATCAGAGGAAACTACTACCAATGCATGGAATTTCTCCATATTCTTAGAACCTGAGTTGCCATCTTTCTTCCTTGCACCATCTGGGAACAAGGATGTTGTTTTTGTCTAGCATCCATGCCATCATGTCAATGGTCTTCTTCATATAGGAACTCTATGGATTCCATCCCTTGTGGAAATAGGTGTGTTTGGTTTTCTCTTTTCCTTTCTTGTCCTTATCCTTTAAAGGATTTGAACCCCCATCAAGATTCTTGGGTCTGTCAGCTTTCTTCTTCTCTGGTTGTTTCAAATTATTTGCTTTCTGATTGACTTTGGAGGAATTTGAAACACCAGCAACCAAGGCTTGATCCTTTCTTGATTTTATGGTTCCCATTTGAACTAGCTTATCCTGCTCCTGGTTAAGGGACTCCATGAAGCTAGCTAGTGTTGGCATTTTCCAATTTCGAATGGTTAGCTTTCCAAAAAGGAATGTGCTAACAAACACTGAGTATTCTAGACCCAACTTTGAAAGGATAGACAATATTATTTTTTCTTCCTTCTTCTCCATTCCACACTACTTGATTTCAAGTACTAGAGACTTGATTTTGGTGAAGAACTCCTAGATAATGTCAAAATGTGCTGGAATCGGGCTAATGAGCTCGTTTTCAAGCTGGTGTCCCCTCAAATCATCATTTTTTCCAAAGAGAGATTCAAGCTTCTACCACACCTCATTTGGGGTTGCTAAACTGTCAACATGAAATAGGATCTCTCTTGAAATTCTTAGACACAACAATCCAAAGGCCTCATCAAGTCTATTGAACTATTTCGACTTCTCTACTGCAGAGTTTGGCTCCACTTATATACCCATGGTGACCCTATAGATACCCTTAGATCTCAGTTGGATGACCATTCGGCCTTCCATTCAAAGTAATTGAATGGAGTGAGCAATTTTTTTTTCTCCATCTCTTCTTGCGCTAGTAATGAGATTTTTCTGAAGGTACCTGCAAAAACACTCAAATTTTATCCGAAAAATCTTTCAAAATGCATCTCAAACACTCAATATTGATTTTAAAATCTAATTATCTCTAATACCATGTGATAATTTTATATACAACATAATCTAGGAGTGCAAGAGGCTCTCACAATTCGAATTACTTGCAAAAACCAACAAAAAATCTTAAAAGAGGAACAATTGTACATACACACGTAGAGCTCTGAGGCATTAAATTAGGGACAAAATGAGTTGTTTTAACAAAATATAGCATTGGTGCATGTGTGAAAGGTATGAAAATAACCAGTTCACATCCTAGACAAATTGCCTAAGTCTAAACCATAACAATTTAATGCTAAGAAGCAAATTAAATTGACTAATATTATAAACCAAGGTATTAATTATTGGATTAATATTCTAACAACATGGCTTCTATACAATACTCCTTCTTGTCCCTACATCCATATATTGGTCCATCCATCCTCATGGGTGATGACTCTCAGATCCCAACCAGAGGGATTGGCAAGATCAACCTGGATAATTTGTACTTCAACAATGTGTTGTATGTTCCTGGTCTTGAATCTAGCCTAATATTATTCTATCAAATGACACATATAGGTTCTTCCAATAGAATGACGTTCACTCAAGATGATGTGGATATTTCAAGAATTTCTACAAGCCAAGTTGTTTCAGTGGGTATTGCAGATCATGAGTCAAGGATGTACAAGTTTTCACACTTTCTTCCTTGATCCTAAGGGAATGGGCTCATATCACATGCCAACGAGACCAGAAATATATGCAATGATAGGTTTGTATGCCTCAACTATGTAATGTCCCCATTTTAAAATAATTGCATAGTGGGAAAATTTCATCAATCCTACTAGTTCCCTAGGTTGGGTGGAAACATTGGGAAGTTAATAAGGGAGCTAATAAATGATGTTTAGACATTAGAAGGAATAAAACATTTATTTAATAAGTTCAATTAAATAAATTCAAGTGAAGAATGAAATGGCTAGAAAAAATGGAGACATATGGAGACTATGGGGCCCACTCAAGCTAGAATTCCTATGTTAAATGGAATCCACCTCTTGCAATATAAAATATATGAAAAGCCTAATATTTTGGATGGATTATAAGGTCAATATACTTTTTCCATATACTTCATAGGTCTAATTTGGGATATAGAGTAACTTACACGAGCAAGGAAGAGCCAAATGGGGAGTTTCATGGACACTTGGCTAGATTCCCCTTACACTTATGATATATATGACACCAATGATGTAGATTCTATGACAGTTATGACACAAGTCAGATATGAAGGCTGAAATATGACATCTGTGACATATCAGGTTGAAATAGAGCATCCAATAGAGCTCTCATGTGATTTGGATAATCCCAATGGGTTCCTACTCAATTTGAGAGAAGATGGAAGGTGAAGAGAGAGGCCACATGGCATAGCATGAGCAGCCACACCAATTCAACTTGGAATTGTTTTATGGATGTATTTGGAAGTTGAGGAGACCATTAATATTTATAAAATACAGGGATCATACATGAGAAGGATATTTTTGATTAGTTGTGAAATTTGTTGTTGTGGAGAGAGAGAGCTAGTGAGTGACTAGTTCTTGCTTGAGCCAATTTCGAGGGTGAAAGATTCCCATCCTAATTGGTGATTGGAGAGGCCACTCAGGAATTTCAAGGAGCTTCAATGGATTTATAGTATACAATTTCAGCTACATCATTTCATGGACACTTAAATATTCATCTCATTCCCCCTCCCATCTCACATTCTTTCACCCTATTTCAGCCCAATGGAATGAGGCGCACTTGGTGAGACATTTATATTTTTGAGGGAGCTCCTCTTGCTCTAGTATTTTGTATTCTGATGTAAATAATATTCTCTCTCTATTAATAAATTTATCAGGTTTAAATTCCAAGATATTTTATGTATTATTGGTCAGTAATAAAGAAACAGTGCCATTTCCCACTTCTTTGTTGTAAACTCTTATAATATTGGTAGATTTGAATGGATGTGTAAAAGATTGATCATTCATGCATGAATGGAATATAAATGAACCATATTTGAGGTTTCATATTCATTGACTGAGATTTTTTGGCCATTGGGTCGAATTCCATAACCATTGGATTAAATTGCATCTCATTTCCCCAAGGGTTCAAAACTAGTTTTTATATATTTAATTGAAGGAAGTGATAATAACCATGGGAGTTTGATTGGTTCATCATATGAGTCATTTTATATTTCCTATACACATACCCTACATGAATTTGAGAATTTGAGTGGGTTTCTGTACATTTGGGAGGCCATTTCGTCAATTACCCCAGGGGGGGGGGGATTTGAGACCCAAAATTGATAATAAAGTCATCTATCTTGTTCAGAATTTAGTGAAAACTTGAAGAATTTGTTGGAGGGACATAATACATCCATGAAAATAATAATTAATTTATTATATCATCCATATGCCTTCTATGAATATTTTGGAGCAACTGGGCCAATTTGGAGACCAAGACACTAAGACTAGTCAAGAGCAAAAATTGAGAAAAATTGGAAAATTGGGCATTTTAGTAAAAATTTAAAAAAGGGACATTAAAAGTGGTATCATAGAATGTTATTGGAACCTAATTATTTTAAATAGTATTCAAACTAATAAACCATCATCCTTAGAATCTGAATTGGAAGGTGCTCGGCTTGTAGAAGAAGAATTGGAAAAAAAAAAGGCACCTTGGACTAAAACTATGGCTCTAAGGAGAAAATGGAGTATCTCCAACTTATAAGACCTTTGTTTGAATAAATGAACCAAAATATAGTATTCATGTCCCAAAATATAACAAAAGGATTCGAATTGATGGCTAGTCAAATTGGAAGCAAAGGGATAATGGGAGATAGTGGTAGTTCAAAATTAGTAGAAACTAAGACAATGGATGAGCACATTTTCTCACAAACAAGACCTCATAATAGACCCCATGAATTAATTATCACACCAAGGCCTACTGCACCTAAATTTGTTACTCCCAAAGAAGATACTAACATTCAATTTGAAATTGATACAATAACAAAAGATTGGGCTAAATTGGATGAAGAGTGTAGGAGGAGTATAACATTTGAACAATACTTCACTATGGAAAACAAATTCAGAAAGGAGGGAAATAAGTCTCTGTACCAAAATAAAGAATTGAATTGTGCCATAGGTAAAGTGTCACTTCCTATTTTTGATGGTTCATCTCAAAGCTCTTCTAACACTTGGGTGCAAAAATTGGATGTGTATTTCCAGTTGAATCCAATGGTGGAAGAAGATGCTTTAAAAATGGATATTTTTCACTTGGAGGGAGATTCCAATGAATGGTGGTTACATGACCTAAAAAACTTGGGTCATTATCAGGTCAAAACATATGGGGAATTTGTTGACAGGGTATTAGAAAGGTTTGAGCAAAATAATCTAGAATTGTCTTTCAGAGAACTAGAAAAATTGAAGCATGTAGGGACTCCTATTGAGTATATGTTGGAATTAAAAATATTATCAGTTAAGGTGTCTAATGTATCTATGGAAAGGTTAGTATTGATGTTTAATGAATTTTTGGCAGATCCCTTAAATTTTTTGGTCAAATCCCACAATCCTACTAACTTAAATGATGCAATGAGCTTGACTAGAGACCTTCAAAATGCACTCCCTAGAACAAGATTTCCTCCCAAGCCTAACTCCAGATTTGAAAGAAGGACTTGGAAAAAAGATGCAACTGATAAGAATATTGGAAAAGAGATACATATGAAAAGAATAAGAAAGAGGACAAAACAGGGATGAAATTCAAAGGAAAATATTGTGCTTTACATGCTTCCAACCATGGGCACTGGGGCATACAATGTGCTAAAGGAAAAGCTCAATGCATAGAAGTATTTTCTGATAATGATGAGTATGAGGGGGTATGGATGAAGAAGAGAACATTTAATATCAGGAGGAGACATCTGAGACAGCATCTGAATAATATAAACAAGAATAAAATCATCCCTCACCGGACAAATCAAGAATGGTAGTACTTTCAGTAGTGCCTTGCTATCACACTATTCGATGCAAGGGTGTGGTATTGGGAAAAAGAGATTCAGTTTTGGTAGATGGAGGAGCTACACATAATTTCATTGATGTAGAGATGGTGGAGAAAATAAAAATACCAAGTGAACCATTTTATGGCTTCACAGTTGTCATCCTAGGTCACAACACAATTCAATGCAACACCTGGATTCCAAAGCTGCAAGTCACCATAGGTAACTATAGTTTTGTTGATAGTTTTTATGTGGTCGATGTTGCTGATACTAATATAGTCTTGGGAGTGAAATGGATGTATTCTATAGGAGAGAATTCAGTAAATTATCAAATTCCTGAAATAAAATTTCAAGATTCAATAGGTGCATTAAGGGTTGTGAGAGGGCAGAACACTTACCCAAAACAGGTAGTAAATTGCAAAAGTATGAGATTGATATTGATTAATGGTGATGTATAATGGACTGTTGAATGTTATGTCACCTGTACCAAGCCAACATTCAGATTTTTTAAACACCCAAAAGATATAGAGACGCTTCTGCACAAATATGAAAAGGTTTTCAGAGATCTTCCACATGGTAGACCACCTGATACGGGGGTTGAGCATAACATTGTTTTGGAGGAGGGTACTTCACACATTCAAATACCACCTTATATAAATACCAAGAACTTCATAGATGATATTGATAAGTCCATTCAAGAACTCTTAGATTTGGGACTCATTAGACAAAGCTCTAGCCCTTATGCTTCTTCAGTGGTATTGGTAAAGAAAAAAGATGGAACTTTGAGGATGTGTATAGAATTTAGAGCTTTAAACAAGAATACCATCAAGAATATATATCCTATTCCTAGGATTTATGAGCTCATTTATGAGCTATTTGGAGCTAAGTACTTTTCCAATATTGAACTTAGATCTAATTATCACCAAATTCAGATGGAGGAAGATGTGCAAAAGACTGTTTTTCGATGTCATTATGGTCACTTCAAGTTTCTTGTTACTCCATTTGGGTTGACTAATGCTCCAACCACATTTCAAGCATGTATGAATATAATATTTTTCAAGCCGCTTATAAGGTTTTTTTAGTCTTCTTTGATGATATTCTCATTTACAGTAAAACTTGGGAAGAGCACTTGCAACACCTAGAGGTGGTGTTGAAAACTTTGCAAGAATAATCTTTGTATGCTAAGATGTCTAAATGTGAATTTGGGATGAAAGAACTATTATATATTGGGAAAATTATTGGGAAAGAGAGAGTGAAAGTGCACATGGAAAATATTAGGGCCATCTTAGAATGTCCATCACCAAAAAACATCACAGAATTAAGAGGTTTCATTGGAATATGTACATACTACAAGAAGTTTGTGAAAGGATTCTCCAAGATGACTTCTCCACTAGGCTGAATTGACTAAGAAGGATGATTTCAAGTGGAATGAAGAGGCTGAAAAGGCATTCCAAAATATGAAAGAGGTAATGAGTAGTTGTCCCATACTTGCATTACTTGAATTTTCTAAGCCTTTCGTTGTTGAATGTGATGCATCGGGTGGAGGAGTAGGGGTTGTCCTAAATCAAGGCCAACACCCTATATCCTTTAAGAGCAGAAAGTTGTAGCCTCATGAAAATTTTTACTCCATATATGAATTTACATTTCATGATATGGTATTTGGTGATAGTAGAGCTCCAAAAGCTAAATATTGGGTGGAAGAAAGCCAAGAAATTTTAAAGCTTTTAAAAGGCAATTTGCAGGTTGCCCAAAATCAACAAAAACAATATGCAGATAAATAGAAAGAGGAGAGGAATTTCTAGGTTGATGATTTAGTGTATTTGAGGTTGCAGCCATACAAACAAGCATCTGTAAAAAAGAATGGATCAGAAAATTTAAATCCAAGATACTATGGGCCCTACAAGGTGATCCAGAAAATTGGATAAGTAGCATATGAGTTGGAACTTCTGGAAGGGAGTAAAATTAATAATGTATTTCATGTTTATTGTCTCAAGAAATATATTGGCCAGAAAATTGTCATTTCAGATACACTCCCTCCTTTGGATGGTGAAGGACAACTCATACTTATTCCGGAAAAGGTTTTGAAGAGAAGGGAGAGAAGATTGAGGAGCAGGACAATCAAAGAATACTTGGTGCATTGGAAGGATCTACCGAGTGAAGATGCCACATGGGAAGAGGAGAATTTTTTGCAGCATCCAAATCTGAAATTGCTTGAGGACAAGAAATATTGGGTGGGGAGGACTGTAATGTCCCCATTTTAAAATAATTGCATAGTGGGAAAATTCCATCAATCCTACTAGTTCCCTAGGTTGGGTGGAAACATTGGGAAGTGAATAAGGGAGATAATAAATTATGCTTAGACATTATAAGGAATAAAATATTTATTTAATAAGTTCAATTAAATGAATTCAATTTAAGAATGAAATGTCTAGGAAAAATGGAGACATATGGAGACTATGGGGCCCACTCAAGCTAGAATTCCTATGTTAAATGGCATCCACCTCTTGCAATCTCAAATATATGGAAAGATTAATGTTTTGGATCGATTTGAAGGTAAATATACTTGTAAATATACTTCATAGGTATAATTTTGGATGAAGTGTAACTTAATGAAGTGGATAGATTAATGACATACATGAGCAAGGAAGAGCCAAATGGGGAGTTTCGTGGACACTTGGCTAGATTCCTCTTACACTTATGACATCTATGACACCAATGATGGAGATTCTATGAAATTTATGACAAAAATAAGATATGAATGATTAAATATAACATATATGACATATCAAGTCGAAATAGAGCATCCAATAGATCTCTCATCTGATTTGGAGAATCCCAATGGGTTCCTACTCAGTTTGGGAGAAGACGGAAGGTGAAGAGAGAGGCCACATGGCATAGCATGAGAAGCCACACCAATTCAACTTGGATTTGGTTTATAAATGTATTTGGAAGTTGAGGAGACCATTAATGTTTATAAAATACATGGATAATCCATGAGAATGAGCTTTTTGATTAGCTGTGAAATTTGTTGTTGTGAATAGAGAGCTAGTGAGTGACTAGTTCATTCTTGAGCCAATTTCGAGGGTGAAAGATTCCCATCCTAACTGGTGATTGGAGAGGCCACTCACATATTTCAAGGAGATTAAATGGATTTATAATATACAGGTTCAGCTACAGAATCCCATGGACACTTCAGGATTCAACTCATTCCCCCTCCCATCTCACATTTTTTCACCATATTTTAGCCTAGTGGAGTGAGGCACACTTGGTGAGCCATTTATATTTTTGAGGGAGCTCCTCTTGCTCCAGAATTTTGTATTATGATTTAAATACTCTTCTCTCTCTGTTCATAAATTTATTGTTGATGTATATGTAACTTCGGAATGTATTCTTATATGTATTTTATATATTGTAACCCGATGTTTATTCCGGGATGTTTCTATTATGTATTTGAGTCATATTGTCTTACCCCGATGTTCCAATCGGGAGGATTATTAATGTAAACAAGTCTTATCAAGTCATTAGGTAAGTCCCCACAGTTTTGGGGCACTTGGGTTATTATACACTAATTAAGGTGTAGGCTCGAGTAAGTAATTGTAAGTTAATCCTACATGGTTGAGTGCACTTCAAGTCAACTGAAGAATATAAATAGAGAGTGTGTGTCTCTCTATTTATCACTGGTGAATTACATCACTTTCTCTCTCAAGTGTGGCACACCTTTGGAGAAGGAAATACTTTGGCTTGACAGAAGACAGAAGGCTGTTGTTGTGTTGGGAGGTCATCTTACTGTTTTGGGATCACATCTTGTGGTGATACTATCTTAGAGGAAGTTGAGGGGTTTTCTCCATTTATGGTTTCCCCTCCTAAAATCTTTGTGTCTCTTGTCTCATGTGATGTGCTTATGTTATTGCTGTGCTTTTTATTCTCTCAGTGAAAAGATCTTAATATAATGCTAGCTTAAATGTTGAAAAACTAACATGGTATCAGAGCTAACCTGAGAAGAAGACATTGTGCAGCTACAGGAACTAGGGATTCCTATTTTGTGGATCTTCCTCCACATATTTTCAGCAAAATTATGCTAGGATGACTCTCCATTGAAGGGTGCATCTTTCTGTCGATGCGGAATTCAATTTCAAGCATTTTCAGTTTCGATGTGGAAATTAGGGCTTTCTACAGAAGAGGAATTTTTGAGTGAGACCAGCATAGGATTTTTCTCCTCATCAAAACCGAAGTTTAGAGACCTGGATCAAGAAATTTGGTTGGGTGAAACTCCGGGAAAGTCAAACCCTAGTTTGACCCCAAGCTAGAGAAACCCTAAATGCTAAAACTACTAAGTTTTGGTACAGTCGCTATATTCCGAGTTTGGAAACGTCTCAGAAGCTGAAAATTTCAGGGGCCAAAGATAAAATCCCGATGAACACTGTGTCCACATTTCAGCCTCTGATTCACTATATTCTGGGAGATATGATCTCTCCAAGTTAGGGTTCCATCCTCTTCCAGAAATCATCCATAAACAGGACACCTGGGGAAAATTGCAATATCTTGGGCTACAGAGGTCCAAATGGAATTCTTGAAGATGTTCCAGAAATTTCACGGACTTTAATTTCTTTTATCCAAATATCAGACTCAGAATATGAATCAGGGACACGTGGAATGCCGTACAACTTCATTGTTCTGAACAGTCCTGTAACAGGTCACCTTGGGAAAAGGATCATAAATCCTAAATGGTGAAACAAATTCTGATAAAACCTATGGTTTTGGATCAATAACATGTGAGGTTACCTAAGTGAAAAATTTCAGACACAGAGGAGCAGTAATTTCGGAGATATCACAGAAACAGTAACAGGCATTTCTGCAGAAGAAATCAGAAAATTAGGGCTTCCTGTTCCGGGAGTTTCCCTCCACTGTTTTCAGAAAAGGAGTACATTGGACAGCTCCATTTGAAGAGATATATCTGTTTGTTCAATCAGATCTGAAAGATTCCAAGTTTTGAAAATTAGGGTTTCTGTGACAAACCCTAGATCAACGAACTCCGGGACAAGGGCGGACACCTCAAATCGGTAAGATCTAATCCTTTGCTATTTCCATTTGAGGTTCTCATTTCAAAATGATTAGCTTGATGATAATCTTGGTGAAGTTGACAACTTCCAAGCATAGAAGTATTTTATCTCTATGGAT
>LPNX011116813.1:0-53902 GCA_001517045.1 Pseudotsuga menziesii | reverse complement strand
GTCATCATGTGGCCAAAAGAAAAGACTATCGATGGTGCGGTAGTGATTGGAGAACAAGAAGGAGGCTTGTACAAATTGAAGGGCCATCCAAGAACAAGCCTTGACCCATGACATAGTAGAGCCAAATGAGGTTTGGCATAGAAGGCTTGCACATGTGCACTACAAAGCAAAGTTGTTGAAGGTCTTCCAGAATTTCAAGCTATTTGAAGGGAAGAACAACTTGAAGCGGTAAAAGAAGCGGTGAAGAATGCAGAAGTAGTGATGGCCACCTTGAATGACCTCCCAGGATCATGGAATTCATTCATTCAAGGAATGTGTTCCGGAAGGAAGTGATTACTTTCATCAAACTTTGGGAAAAATAAGAAGCTCTACCCATAAGAAGAGAAGATAAGATGGGAGCATTTGAAGATCCGGCTCTCACCATCCAAAGAAGATCCCTCAAGCAATGAGGAATATGAAGAACTCAACTCTTGAAGAACTTCTTATCCACCTCATCATTTGGATAAGAAACGATGCTATCATGAATGAAGAAGATGATGAAGATGAAGACTTAAGAAGGAGTATACCCACGAAACAAATGAAGATAAGTATTCAATTGTCATTTCATGATATTGTTTTGTTATGCATTTGTTTATATTTAGTTATTATATTATGCATGATAGGATGTTTGCATTAATGATAGTATACTACTAATATGCATATGGGTAAGTAGCTCATGGTGCTATACAAATTCTCCATTGCTACTTATCTAGAATGAAACCTCTTTGCTGACATAATGGATTAGTGCACAATCCCAATGTTGTCCTGGTAGAGATGGAAGGAATCTAGAAAGTTTCAGTGAGATATGGATGAATGTTGTATTGGCTAAAGTAGTTGCATGATCATATATTAATGCATAAGTATTTTCCAATATGAATATTCCTTATGAAATGTTTCTAACCATATAAATGCATTTGACTTGTAGGAAATATTGCATACATAATCGCCTACAAGCAAAGAAGAATGAAGACGTGTTCCGAAGAACAAGTGATGACATTTCAAGACAAAGAATAATATGATGAATACAGTGACATCATTGATGCAGAACCTTCCAACCATGAAGAAGTAACTAAGAAGAAATGGAAGACCAGTTCAAGAAGAATGATGTCAGGGCATAGTACTGAGACCTAAAGAGAAGTTCATAGTTCCATCATGCAGTAGATGGAAACATCGTGGGATACAAAGCAAGATTCGTAGCATGAGGCTTCTCACGAAAGGAAGGCCTAGACTACGAAGAGAAATTTACAACCAGTAAGAGTTGAAACACATACATGATGAGCTTAATGAATATCTTAACCTTTTCTACAAGGTTGATAGAGGATGACAAGCTCACATATGGGTGCAAGACGAACTTTTGAAGAAGTTCAAGATAGAGGATCTTAGTATCCTATGATCCTAGATGGATACTACTTGTCACTCCAGTATAGAATGTTTCAGTGCATAGAGTATGGAAGACAGAGGGAGTCTGATGCTCCGCTTCAGAGGGAGTGATTGCAGAAGATCCTAAGGTTCGACATGGTATGACAAGATGGGCAGATTACTGATGATTCTAGGATTTACTGAGAGTAAAGTGGATATCAACCTTTGATCCAAGGTTGAAGGTGGAAGACCAGTGATGCTCCTATTATGTGTCGATGCACTACTGTTCTAGGTATGGAGGTGTGGCAGAGTGCAGATGGAATCTTCCTTGGACAATGGAAGTATGCAGTAGAGATTCTGAAGAGGTTCATGATGATGGACTGCATGACCACACCTATGGCATCAAACATGAAGCTATTGAGTGATGCTTCGTCAAAGTCGATTGATGCTATGATGTATCGTCAGATGATTGGGTCCTTGATGTACCTGAGACCAGATATTTGCTTTGCTGTGAACACATTGAGACATGTTCACCTGATGGTTGCAAAGCACGCAGGGGGTACAGTTGATTATGGACTCAAGTACGATGCGAATCAGAAGATTAACCTAGAAGGTTATGTTGATTCAGATTGGGTAGGCAGTGCCATCGACAGGAAGAGTACTTCAGGATGTTGCTTCAGTATGGGATCAGGTGTGATCTCTTGGTTTAGTAGGAAGCAATCCTGTGTGGCAATGAATACAGCTGAAGCAGAGTATGTTGCAGCTTGTTCAGCTAGTTGTGAGGCAGTATGGCTGCAGAAGCTACTGTCTAATATATTTGATCTCCAGTTGGATGCTACTTGTATACATTGTGACAACCAGAGTTGTGTGAAGTTGTCATAGAATCCAGTGTTCCATGATAAGTCGAAGCATATCGAGATCAAGTATCACTATATCAGAGATATGGTGCAGAGAGGAGCAGTGAAGCTCCTGTATGTTGCGACGGAGGAACAGATAGCTGATGTATTGATGAAGCCATTGGCTAGGCTGAAGTTTGAGTACTTCAGAGAGAGACTTGGTGTTATCTAGATCGAGGCTTCCTCCCAGAGACAGTGATGTGTCCCAAAGCCATTCTGACGAGGAGGTCAAATGTAAGGGCAGTGCCATTCTGTTCATGGCTAAAGGATTTAGTTCCTTCCATGTCAGATGTGAGTGCTGGCCATTCCGACGAGCAGGTCGGATGTAAGGGCAATTTCCATTCTCTATGAGAATGGAGGCGCCTGGTCAGTTACCAGGTAGCTCAGTCGAGGACTGGGGGCCATTCTGATATGACTGCTGGGACGTGTTCTCGTAGGATCAGATGTGAGTGCAAGCCTTTCCATCAGTGTGGTTGGATGTGTTCCCCTGGATGGATGTAAGTGCAGAGCCTTTCTGGAGTGACTGCTGGGATGTGTTCTCGTAGGATCAGATGTGAGTGCAAGCCTTTCCATCAGTGTGGTTGGATGTGTTCCCCTGGATGGTTGTGCCTTTCTGAGGAGGAGGTCAGATGTAAGTGCGGAAATCTCTTATCACTGTGATAGGATGTGTTCCTGTCTGGATAGGAGTCTTCCATCAGTGTGGTTGGATGTGTTCCCCTGGATGGTTGTGCCTTTCTGAGGAGGAGGTCAGATGTAAGTGCGGAAATCTCTTATCACTGTGATAGGATGTGTTCCTGTCTAGATAGGAGTCTCCCATCAGTGTGGTTGGATGTGTTCCCCTGGATGGGATTGTGCCTTTCTGATGAGTAGGTCAGATATAAGTGCAGAGCCATTTCACATATGGTAGTAGGTGTGTCCTACCATGCTGGTGATTATAAGTGCTGAGCCATTTCACAGATGATAGTAGGTGTGTCCTATCATCCTGGTGAATGTGAGTGCTGGGCCCTTCTGACGAGCAGGTCAGATATAAGTGTTGGGCATGCCTTTCTGATGAGCAGGTCAGATATAAGTGCTGGGCAAAGACCTACATGAGGGTAGGCCTACAACCAGCATGAAAAAGGGCTGGCTCTGTAGAAATTCCTATGACGAGATAGTATACACATGATGATGACTAGAGGAGATCTAGATCGAGAGATGATCTAGATCCAGTTATGATGACTCCGAGAGATCCAGATCGAGTGATGATCCAGATCCAGCAGTGGTGATCCAGATCGAGTGATGATCCAGATCCAGCAGTGGTGATCCAGATCGAGTGATGATCCAGATCCAGTCCAGTGATGTTGATCCAGATTGAGTGATGATCTAGATCCAGTGATGCGATTTGATGTTGATCCAGATCGAGTGATGATCCAGATCCAGTCCAGTGATGTTGATCCAGATCGAGTGATGATCTAGATCCAGTGATGCCATTTGTGTTAATCCAGATCGAGAGATGATCCAGATCCAGATGACTTGAAGATGAAGATGACTTGAAGACGAAGATGACTCAAAGATGAAGATGATCCAGTTGATACAGAGAAGAAGACCAGTGCTGAAAAATTGTGTCGAAAGAATACTTTCCTAGTTAAGAGGGAGTGTTGATGTATATGTAACTTCGGAATTTATTCTTATATGTATTTTATATATTGTAACCCGATGTTTATTCCGGGATGTTTCTATTATGTATTTGAGTCATATTGTCTTACCCCGATGTTCCAATCGGGAGGATTATTAATGTAAACAAGTCTTATCAAGTCATTAGGTAAGTCCCCACAGTTTCGGGGCACTTGGGTTATTATACACTAATTAAGGTGTAGGCTCGAGTAAGTAATTGTAAGTTAAGCCTACATGGTTGAGTGTACTTCAATTAAATGGAAGAATATAAATAGAGAGTGTGTGTCTCTCTATTTATCACTGGTGAATTACATCACTTGCTCTCTCAAGTGTGGCGCACCTTTGGAGAAGGAAATACTTTGGCTTGACAGAAGACAGAAGGCTGCTGTTGTGTTGGGAGGTCATCTTACTGTTTTGGGATCACATCTTGTGGTGATACTATCTTAGAGGAAGTTGAGGGGTTTTCTCCATTTATGGTTTCCCCTCCTAAAATCTTTGTGTCTCTTGTCTCATGTGATGTGCTTATGTTATTGCTGTGCTTGTTATTCTCTCAGTGAAAAGATCTTAATATAATGCTATCTTAAATGTTGAAAAAATAACATTTATCAGGTATATAGGCCAATATATTTTATGTATTATTGATCAGTAATAAAGAAACAGTGCCATTTCCCACTTCTTTGTTGCAAATTCTTATAATATTGGTAGATTTGAATGGTTGTGTAAAATATTGATCATTCATGCATGAATGGACTGTCACTGAAGCATATTTGAGGTTTATTATTCATTAAATAATATTTTTTGGTCATTGGGTCGAATTCCATAACCATTTAATTAAATTGCATCTCATTTCCCCAAGGGTTCAAAACTAGTTTTTATATATCTTATTGAAGGAAGTGATAATAACCATGGGAGTTCGGTTGGTTAAAAATATTATTCCCTTTCTATGTCCTATACAAATACCTTGACTAAATTTTAGAATTTGAGTGGGTTTCTGTACATTTGGGAGGCCATTCTGGCAATTACCCCACCGGGGGGGGGGGGGGGGGGGGTAATTTGAGCCCCAAAATTGCTAATAAAATCATCTATCTTGTTCAGAATTTAGTACAAAATTTAAGAAGTGATTGGAGGGACATAATAAATTAATAAACATAATAATTAAGTTATTATATAATTCATACACCTTCTCTGAATATTTGGGATCAATTGGGCCAATTTGGAGACCAAGACACTGAGACTAGTCAAGAGCAAAAATTGTGAAAATTTGGAAAATTGGGCATTTTAGTAAAAATTTAAAAAAGGGACATTAAAAAATACATATATATATATTCAATATTTCATCAAATAAAACATGTTTTAATGGCTTCTAAGCATCAATTTTTCCAAAGGAACATGCAAGGGATGCATAGTTGGGAAGCATGCCGAGTGAAATTATGAGAAGGGAAAGGAAATAAAGGATGTCCAAGTGCTTGATTTTATCCATTTAGATATGATATCACCTCTTCACACACCATCCTATTGAAACTCAAGGTATGTATTAACATTCATATATGATTTCGCAAGGTATTGTCGGGTGTATTTCTCAAGCAAAAATCTGAAGTGTTTGAGATCTTCAAAGTTTTCAAGGCTTTGGTTGAGAATTTGAGTGGGAATAAGATAAAGGTATTAAGGGCTAGTGATGGAAATTTATATGTAAATAATAAAATACATCATATATGTGAGGAAAATATAATTCAAAAGAAACATTCCGTGCCTTACACACCACAACAAAAAGGTTTGGCAAAGCGCAAGAATAGAGCATTGAAGGAGATGGCCACATGCATGTTGGAGGCTAAGTATTTGTCTCCTAATATATGGGATGAATCAATAAATTGTGATACATATTTTTATAGAATATTTCCACACAAATAATTGGAAGAGAAAACTCTATTTGAGGCTTGGACTGGTCACAAGACCAATGTTTCTCATTTCAGGGTTTTTGGCTCAAAGGCTTGGGATAGAATTTCTCCCTAGAAGAGAAAGGCCTTGAAAAATAAAATAAAGGATTAAATAATGGTGGATATGATTCATATTAAAATGGATACAATATCTTTGATCCCTCATCTCCAAAAAAAAATCATTGAGATAAGTGTATAGTTCGAGGAAGAGCCCATGCAAGAGATCGAACTAGTCAAGGGGGATTGTTCACACCCTCCACTCAATGATGATGTAAGTAATGATTCTCTCTCTGATTTTATGATTATGATATAGAATATTAATATTATGACATTAATTTATATAATGACTCACCCATAAGTCCAAAATGGGATGAGAAAACCATACAAGCAGCTGGTGATCTTGTTGGAGATCCACTAGACTCTAGGAAGACTAGATCTCAGTTTCACAATACTTTATCCACTTGTGATTTGAATATTCCATATAAGTGTTTTATGATGGTTGGATATGATACTCAGTAATATGAAGAATCATCACATGATCCAATATGGAAAACATACATGCAAGAAGAGTTCAAGTCTTTGCAAGGCAATGAAACTTGGTAGTTGGTTCCTCCACCTTCCAAGAGGAAACTAGTGCAATGCAAGTGGGTCTATAGGACCAATATGGATGATTATGGTTCAGATATTAATTTTAATTCCATTTTTTTTTCCAAATTCTTCTCTCAATTCCATGGAGTGGACTATACAGAGACATTTGCACCAGATGCAAAGATGGACTCTATCAAACTAGTTTTGTCCAATTGCTACATCTAAACGATGGGAGGTGCAACATATGCATATGAAGAGTGATTTTATTGATGGTGAAATTAATGAGGATATTTATATGCAGAAAATTTAAGGTTTCGTTCATGATACATCACCTGTTTACAGGTTCAATAAGTCTCTCTATGGCCTCAAGCAATCCCATGGGGCTTGGTACGCCAAGATGGTCAGCTTTCTTCTATCACAAGGATTTGAAAGATGAAAATATGATCATAATGTGTATTTTCATAATTTATATGAATCTATTTAGATCATATTATTTTATTTTGATGATATTTTTATCATTGGAAGTTGCATTGTTGATATAGGTTCAATTAAGTCTTCATTGCACAATGTGTTTTCAATGACTGATGACCTGGGATTGTTGAAACACATTTTTGGCTTGGAGATTGAGAAATTTGATGAAGGTATTAAGGTCATCCAATAAAAGTATGATGCATATCTATTATTAAAGTTCAAAATGGATGAATGTAAGGAATTCAAGTGTCCCTTCCTTTCAGGAGTTAAACTATGTGAATGATCTCCATTGGTGGACAACTCGTTGTATAGGCAACTAGTTGGGAGCTTGTTGTATCTCACACACTCACAATCTGATTTGGCTTATGCACTAGGTGTTTTTGAAATTTATATGCAAGAGCCTCATGATATCCATTGGAATGATGTTAAAAGGATCTTGCCTTATGTCCAAGGAACCAAACACTTCAAGATACACTATGTTTCTAGATCTCCACTAGAGCTAGTTGGATTCATTGATTCCAATTGGGTTGTATGTTACATTGACAAAACATCAAATTCAAGTTATGTCTTAATTCTTGAACATGATCCTTTATGTTGTTAAAGTAATAAATAGCACACTATATCTATTTCATCAACTAAAGCCGAGTATAGAGGAGCAGTGAATGCAACTACACAATGTGTGTGGTTGCAAGGAATCCTTAGAGAACTTGGTTTTGAATTTGATTCAACCAATGTCATTTGGTGTGACAATCAAAGTGAAATAAATATACCCACTGATCCATTACAAAGACATAGGACCAATAACATTTAGATACACATGCACTACATCATGAGCTTGGTGGATGAGAAGGTGATATAATTGTAATATTGCCCATCTGCAGAGAAAACTGTTGACATTTTCACCAAGAGCTTCACAGAGAATACATTCACCTATATGAGGTCACTCCTTGGAGTAGGTGACACATGGTGATGACTGATATTCACTTTCATATTTTTCTCCATGTCCATTTTAGAGGGTAGGTTTTTTTCCCATGTAGTTTTCCTTCTTACCTTGGTTATATGGACAAATACTGTTTTTGTAAGAGGTGAATTGAGCCTTAGTTGATAAGGCCTCATTTTGTGATATGTTTACACTAATTAAGGATTAAGGTGGGGTGTTATAAAATAATGAAACACAGTACCATGGTCACATATCACCTATGAGACACCTTCATTTGTTTTTCACTCATGTTGCATAGTCCAAACTTTCGTTATGTTGACTTCCTAAGGTAATTGGGGGTTTTGGACCATTAATTACACCCAACACCCACATTTTTATCATTCAAAAGCATGAGAGCCCTCATTAATGACATTTTGGTCTCTTGTGGGGGTCCCACTCCTTAAAATAGGGAATTGGTTTGACTAGAGGTTCCCATACATTGCATTTGAGTGTTTTTTGATATTTTGGACCATTAAATGTTTCCTAGAGCCACTCCCACTCACCCATGCACTACAAAACTCCTATCCCACCATTATTTATGACCTAGAATACTTCACCTACATTTACATGGTCATTCGTGACATTTTGAGGTGGTTTGGGAGCTCATTGGTCCACGTAGGGGGGTTTGAGGCCCAATCTAATCCTGCCACATGTATGCCACCAATTTTCCTCCAAAGGATAAATTTTTTCTCCTATTGTATTATATTCATGTTCTATACATATTTACATGTTGGAAAGTAATATAAAATTCAATTATTGGCGCCATCTTGATGTGTTAATTTTTCTCTTTTACATTGTTTTATGCATGTTTTGTGAAATTATTTAGATGTGAAATTTCTCTTAGATCCTAGATCTTGATATGGATCATATTTTCACAAAGAATATCCATTCTAAGCATTTTTTTGGCCCATTATGGGTGGTTTCTTTGGTTAATTTTGATGGCTTCGATTCTCGTGCATCATTTTTTCTTAGACTATATGCTAGTTCTGCAAGTCACAAACAAACTAGAAAACAAAAAAAAAGATTAATCCTCTCTCATTATCAAAAAAGTGTATAAATTTCTCTTATAATCTCATCATAAAAGTAAAAAAAACTCCACAAACTAAATGTGAAACTTCAATTCTTCTTGTATTGACCCCCCACTTTCCCCCTTCATTCTCTTTTTCTGGTTTCTTATTCCTAACATATTTTTCAATTGCAAGGCTAACCACTTCCTTATTAATAGGAAGTAAGATAACCTTCCTGGGACAATAATTTCCTTGATGTTTTTTTATGTAAGTTACTACATGGATGCGTTCTTTAAATGGGTTCTTCTAATTTCGGTGATGCATGAGATTTTTCTATGACCCTAATGTTTGTGCAACTTTTGGAGTTGGAAACACACTTTTAGATTTATACCTTAATATCCCTTCCCATTCTTATCATGTATTATAAGTTAATTCCAATATATTCTTGTATGCAATATCAAGTTCTATCTACAATTGATATAAAAGTTGAGTAAGGGTATTGAAGAAGCCTTTAAAAACACTGAGAATATTGAAATCATTTATCAATAACTCAACAAATATATCCATATACCTAGGACCCTACTAAAATATAATATTTGGTTTTTCATCCTTCAAATGTTTAAGCTTCAATTCATCTGATTCAAACTAAACATTTGTAATTCAATAGTCCATGGTGATGGTAAACCTAGTTTGCAAGCTATTAAAATTTGTCCTTTAAATTATTTTGTATATTTGGTGAAATTATTACACTTCTCCCATGTGATCTATATTATGTCCTTTTTCACATGAACTCATACTCACTCTATGTTATATTCCAAGATTTTTCAAAGCTTTAGGTGTTAAATTGTCCAAGAAATAAATAATATGGTTAGCATCTTTAATTTATCCCACAATATCATCCCATGCATACTAAATATCCAATTGGGAATTGGATATCATGATGGATTATTTCAAATTATATAAATTAAAACGAGGCCTAAATTTGACCATAATTTCATCCCAAACTAAGAGATTGGCATCAATGAGGAGTTGTTTTCTAGGAATATACTACAAGCCCTCCTACCATAAACTATGCATAGATTCATTGTCTCTTTTGAAGGCCTCGGTCTTCTAATATTTATGTTTAATTTTTTATTGCAACTCTTGTATGTATTGTTATTTTCTTGTCAAGACAGAGTGATAATTGTCCACTTTCTCTCTCTTTTTTAACTTTTCTTTTGTTAATGCTCGAATCTTACTTTCCATTCCATTTCATTGTGGATTCAATGGAATCTAAAAATATATCATACTTCAATGGAAAATATAAAGTAAGAATGGTATAATTATCCTTGAGGAATGGTTCCAAAAGTTACCTCTTTACTTGAGCAGGAATTTCCCCACATTTAGTGGTAAGATTCTCCAAAACAATCTCTTATTCTCCTTCACAAAGAATAAGTGTAGCAGATATAATTGAGGGACTAATAGTAAATAACATGCACCCCCACCCCCCATCAGAAGATGCCAGAATGTAGTTTAATGGGTTATATAATCCTTCACAATATTAAACAAAATCATGGGATGGGTAGGTTTTATGTACTACTGATTGTGCCAAACTGTTGGACAATGCTACCAAAACTTGCTGTTGAGCAACATTATAACTTCCTAGGGTAGAGGCCTCAATAGATTCATCCCTAATGATTTTTAGGGGTTCAGTGGATATCATAGCTTCAAAATGTCCTCATCTAAATACACAAAAATCTTTGAACTCTATGAACCTTGGGAAAATTTATCCTTCACTGAGACTTTACACTTCAGATCGATTGCACTTAAACCTTTGAATTCAACTGAAGTTGAAAAATTGGATGTAGAAAATTACAACTTACTTGCCAAAATGGGTGTTTGATAGCATTAGAACCTTTTTAACATGCTTGGGATCTCTGTAAAAATTTTCTTTCGTGTTTTGAGTGCCACACCACCTTCAAAACGAGATAACTAAGGGTTTAATGTTTTTTACTTTTTTTTACAATGCAAAAGAATAAAATAATACAATTATGAATATGATATTTGATTAAATCATAAATCATAGATGAAATTAAAATATCAGGTGTACTTCCTCATCATCATAAATTCCAAATTAGATGGGAATCAAACCTCCCATAAATACAACGATGTGTGATTCGTGCACATGTCAACAGATCCTTCACTTTGGAGTTAATCCATCTCTTATTTATCGATTAGTTTCAACTCTAAAAAAATTCTAGGCCATACATCTATGAAAGATCCCAACCATTGGATCTTTCAGAGGCATAGTGTCATATTAAACTACAATTAGTTTTCACCCCAAAATACATCATAACAATGGATCAATCTCACCCTAAACATGCATGATGCAGTCAAATAAAGCGTTGTTAATAGATTAAGCTTGGGTTAAAGTTTGATTAATTCTAATACCACTTATTAGTTCAATTCTTGAAAGCTATAGCTTTCCTAAAACTAATTCAAGTCCTTATTTGAATATATGCTCAGCTACAACCAATGTATAAACATATAATGAATTAAAATCTGATTTGCAAATAAAAAATTTCATGAAACAAGATCTCAAGTAAATCATCTTACTTATCAAAATAAAATAAAATTACCACACAAGTAATTTATCCAATGGGGGCATTAGAGCCTATATTCTTCCCTTATCAAAGTAAAATAAAAATTACCACACAAGTAATTTATTCAATGGGGGCATTACAGCCTATATTCTCCCCTTTTAGTCCAAGTTAGAGTTCTATCCTATATTTAAACTAGTTGAAAGAAAATTCAGCCCCAATTTTCCTTTTTTATCATGATTTCACTATTTTTCAATCTCTAAATGTTGGAATTTTTTAGTGTTAAGATTTTTTCATTCAATTGGAAGTTAGTGTTTTTAATGAGCCCAATTCCTTCAGAAAATATTTAGACTAACATGGTTATGAGTCTATTCATGTAGAATCCATCCTTTCTTTCAACTTTGATCTTCCTTACGAGTATGATCTTATTAATTGTTGGTCCTCCTGCTTTAGCATTCTTGAGTATTCACTAATAAAATCTATCATGGTAAATAATATTTTTTAATAAATTAAAGTTCAAGATACCCTATCAAAGTAACTTGTATCACATCTCTATTTTCATATTATTTAGAAATGATCATGGTATTGTTGTTTATTGGATATAGGATTTTAAGCTGTATTCCTAGTTTTTTAGGTGTCATGCATTGCATGTTGTTCAATATTGTAAAATATATTTGGAGTTTGATATATAGTTTTACATTTTCCCTCTATTATGATGCATTTAAACATTTTTCCACTGAAAATCTCCATAGATTAAACATGTTGGATATTGATGCATTAGCCTTTTCTATATTCATTTTGCACTAGTCTGGTAGAAGATCCTACCTAACATGGGACACTATATTAAAAACCTTCTCTCCATGTTTGTTCCCATGGTGAGTTTTTATCACATGTTAGGGATCCCGTTCAGTTGTAGAAAGAGATTGAGAAGAAGTTGCACGCCTCTCTTTCTCATCTAATTCTAGCCATTCCCATTAAGGATCTGAGTTTTGTCCATTAGGATTTTTTCTTTTCCTCACTACAACTTGCATACGTATTCCTAATGCTTCACTATAGTTTTCATATTGGTATTGCATTCATTATGTTTCTCATCATTTTAATTCATTGAATTTGCATTATGGACCGTATTTTTGGAAGGCACATGTTACAAAGTGTCCATCTCTTTCCTCAAACCTATTTTCATTTTGTTTTGCATAAATATGTCTCATGCATTTGGAACATAGTTTCATTCCTTGTGGCACTCATTTATTCCATTGTATTAAGGAATCCTTTCAAGTAGGGTCTTAATGTTTCCTTAAGAGTCGAACCATGATTTCTGAGTTTTAATCCTCTAATTGGTTACTCTTCCAATCATTATGGACAATTTGTCATTTCCTCCTATGATATAGATTTATATCATTATTTCATCTTTAAACCAATGTTGTATAAGACAACATGGTGTCATGCTTATGTTCAAGGGGTGTCTTTAAGCTAGTTTCATACCTTCCTTAGATTCCCTGAATTTTCATTTAAACCTTGATTATTGTCAATTTAGTCTTAGTTGCATCAATCATTGTGTTCTTAACTAATTCTAGTGTGGGAGGTCCTCATTGACTTCTCATTAGTGAGACCTCTCTTATTTCCTACGAAACATTTCTCTGAGAGATTGACCTAGAGGGTAAGCACTCTGGACCTGTTTTCATCAATTGTAGGTTACCTTGCACTCAACATATGACATCTCATCATTGTTCATTAACTGAGTGGTTTCCAATATGTTTGATGGAAATACCCTTATGCATATATTTGGGTTCTTGTTGTACCTTGGGTTCCATTTCCATTAGTGGTGGAATTCCTCACCTCGATTAGTGACTTTGATTATCAATTGTCACTTAGAGGGACTTTTTCATGCACTATTTACACCTAGTGTATGTGAGAGACATACTTATTGGTGTGTTTGTACAATACTTTGTACAAGACCTTTTCAAACCAAATCATGTTCCTAATTCATACTCATGTCGGTTGATGGGGGAATCTTTAATTCCTTCCTTTTGATGTGTTGGAATAATTAACCATCTTACCTTTAGGATATGCGTTTTTTAGTCTCCTAAGTGGTTTGGATAATGTTAGTTGTTCTCTAGGAATAGTTGACCCACCATGAGATGTTCTATCCACCATAGCACCCATGTTTTCTATTTTAGTCTACTTTTATAGGCTAATGTTCCCTTATCCAACATTTTTTGTCCTTTTATAAGATTTTTACTGCTTTTGTCTAGAATTTGGATGAGCTAGGAGCACTTAGTTGAGTTAGAAAAGTATGCCACTTTTTTCGTTATCATCTTCCATACTTTTCTCAAAAAATCCACTCCTTGCTTGTTTTTTGGTCACTCATTGAGAAATTGGGCCCACCTAGAAAATTCATGACCTTTAGCTTACACTTGGAGTTAGATAGTTGCTAATATGGGAAATTGGTGTCTAATGCAAGTATTCCACATGTGCTCTACTTGAATGCCACCTAAGTCACTCGAATTACTCTATTGGATTTGCATTAATTATGTACACATTCTAATTTATTAATAGATGATGGAGTTTTATTCAATTGAGTTTCATCTTATGTGTTTTCTACTTTTTTTCTTCTTCACTTTTTCTTCTAATATATGTTGCACATATTTGTGAGATTTACATTGTGCCTTAGATCCTTGGCTCTAAAATATATTGCTTCTGTTAAGGATATATAAATTTGACATGGTATCAAATCCAATGGAAATTAATATCTCTTATATACTTCCATTGTAGCACCATAAGCAATGGATTTATCACAAATATCCTAGGGAAATTTCATTGAAGCCATTGGATTTTATCCTTTGGATTCTACCCAGGTGTGATTCACTCCCAGATGTGCTCAATTTTGAAGTAAAGTTTGATTGATCTAACAATTAATATTCCATTAAGATTTCAGAGTTTGTTTTGCAGGTACAATTTCAATAGCTTCTATAGATTTGAGATCAATCCCTCTTATATCACCATTTAATTATGCTAAGTGGAAATTGAATATGGTTTCATATCTCAAGATCCATGAGCTATTTGATGTTCTTACAATAGTTGTGGCAATTCCAGAATATCATAAAAATAAGTATATCTGGTTTAATGACTGTGAAAGAGCGTTTGATTAATCCATGTGTCTAGCCATTCCTCCTAAGAGGTGCTATTTCATTGACACTGTTGAATATGCAATTGAGATATGGTCCATATTGGACAATGCATTTGGACATCAGATTTAAGATATTGGTGCAAACCATTGGGAGAGCACACCTAACACCTCCTTGCAAGATCCTCTAGAAGTATTTACAACCTCTACTACTTCTGATGAAGCTAAAGTTGTGCAATTTGAAGAAGATCATATTGGAGAACACTCAACTCATATAGTTCAGGTTAATGATATTCTTGATCTGAAAATGATAGGATCTTTATAACCATTAACTTGCATGTGGAAATTTGAATGATTAAACTCATCAAAAGGATTTAAATGAAAAAAATTAAAGAGAATAATTGAAGCACATAAACACATAAAAGAGACGCAAACCATGAAATTTGTGGACAACAGATGACGAAGGAGTTCATCCCCAAATGGACTACATTTTTGGGTGTAGATACAATGAGGACCAATCTTATTAGCCTTGAAAATGATTTAGCAATTTACAAATAGAAGCTATAAGTCACCCCAAATAGCACCTTAAATATATGTTGTTTTGAAGCATAAACAGACTTAAACAACAACTTCATAATGACATTGTGATTCTTTGAAGAGTAAACATGGCTATACTCTGGTGTAGTTGAAGGGTTCTGTGAGCACTTTTTTGATAGAGATAATGGAGGAAAAAACTAAAGATGGATTCAAAATCTTTGTGAAAAACAAGTCTTTTGAGTATAAACTCGATATAGTTCTGAACTGGAACTCGAGATTGCCCTCTGGCACAACCTCCAACATTGTGTCTGATCCATACAATCCATACAGCCTCGAACTATTTGCACTCTAAAAGTGTCTTGGGATGCATGCAAAATTTCCTTGGGATGAAAGAAAAGAGAAAAAAATCACCTTGGTGTGCATGCAATACCACCTTGGTCTATGTGCAATACCACTTCGACCTGCTTGCCAATATCTTGTCCCAAACTCTATGCAAATATTTCTTTGACCTCGAAATCCATCCTAGTTTTATAAGTCGTGGACAACCCAAAATGTGATCCAAATTTATTGGAATTAATTCAAATTATTTAATTTTGATTATAAGTAAATTGTTTGGTCTAATGGTCAATTCATTGGAGTATTAATAGGGAGGTTGTGGGTTCAAATCCCACAAACCTCTCCATTGTATACACATATAATTTTTTTATATAAATAGTAATTTTTTGAATTAATCTGTTGAACCAACATTTTCGAATCTTAAGCCAACTTGAACATTTCGTGGTTGTCACGTGGCAGCTTTCTATTGGTCCACATCAAAACCACATGTCAAATGTTCAGTGTTCCATGTCATTCCCTATCATCATTTTCCACCTTAGCATCTCTCACCTCATCACATACCACATCGTCATATGCCATGTGGCACTTTCAGAATGGTTTGATTAGGTGCCAAATCGTCCATTTCTGGATGACACGTCTCAGCCTCTCATGTTTCCACATCACCATGATTATGTCAGCATAATGATTGTACAACTAACATCATCTATTCCCAGTCAGATGTACCATCATGCCACATGGAAGGCCCATGCGATGCCACTTGTCACCCCCTTTGCGATTTTTTTCTTATTTTGCCGAAATTTCATAATGCAATAACTTTCACATATAGACTCCTTTTTGCATGAAGCGAACATCATGGAAAATATCTCGGATATATCTACATGTGTGTACCATTCTTTTCATAATTTGAAGACTTTAAAATTTGCTCACTTTGGGAGATCCTCTTGGATCAACTCTCCTTGATTAAAATTCTTCCTCTATTTTTCTTGAAGTAGTAATTGAAGAGATCTCTTCTTCTATTTCTCTAGAAGTGGAAGAGGATTTTGAATCCTTACCTTCTCATGATGATGCTAATGAACAATATACAACTAATGGAACTACATTTGTTGATAATGAACTCACATCCTTCCATTTCTCTCCATTTCACTCTTCATATTGTGAGGATGATAAGCTTAGTGTGGTTGTTACAGAGAGAACTTTCCTATGGCTTCGGGTGTACCAAAACAGACAGATAGATACCCAAAATCAATATTTCCCAATATGCAAGAGAAAACAAACATCTAACACTAAGGAATATCGAATCATACCTTATTCTAGACGGTTGAAGTAGATCCCTGTTAACATTTTCCAATTCATGCTTGCATTAGCAATTCACTCTCAACAACAACAAACAAGACAAGCATGCTCTATAATAGTGTGTTAGACCTACTCTAGCATATATATTCAACAATGTATAAGCAATTAAACATATCCATGGATAAAATATTCATATTCAAATGCACATAATTGGACATGAAAATATATTTCTATTAATAAAATCAGAGATTACAAGAATGACAACCTCTCTTGGCACGTCTACGAACCGAAGAAATCGATTCCTTCACCTAGGCATCCACCACCTCAATACTCCATATCTTTATAGCAAGCTCAAAATACAAAGGCAAGCTTGAGAATAACACAAAGTTCTCCAAAGGACAAAGGGATGCAAACTCAAGTATACGCAAAATGAGGCAACAATGGACTATAGTTTCCTTTGCTCTTCAATTCCTTCTTCTCAATGTATCCAAGGGGTTCCTTATATAGCACTGCAAAAGGGTAATGGAGGGTCGAATCTAAGAGTTCTCAAGGAATTTGGAAGGCCAAGAGTCAAGTTATTCGGACTCATATGATGAAAATTCCAAAAAATGTTTGGACTTATGCACACATCCCTATGTACATGGGTTTGATTTCAAAAGTCGCGTGTACATGTGAGTATGAGGTTAAAAGTCACATACAACAATAAATAGGGGTTTTTAAGGATGATATTGGAACATCAAAGGATAATACAAGTCCATGGGGTCTATTAGTGCCAGAAATTGTTCTCAAACTACTAAAGAACAAGCCAACACTATAGACACCTTTTTCACCACTATATCCCTAAACAATGGCCTAGACATTTCTTACCCTATCCAGGAACACTTGCAAATCAAATGAGGTCTCACCCGAGATGTTTGAGGGAGGACTGTAGGAACCACGTTTCCACAGAGGGGAAGAGGACATGCGCACTTAATCTCTCTCATTCACACTGTCACCCGGGGATTCATAATAAGGTTTTATCTTATCATTAATCTACCATTATAACATCATTATCATATATAACATCGCACTATTTCATTATGCAAAAAACAGATCGACATACAAGAATCCAGCTATCATGCGAAGACTTCTCATCATAAGCTAAACATTAAAACATTAGATCGCAACACATCATTCATTCAGATCGCGTTATTCATAGTAAACATTCATAAATCATATCACAACATAACACATGGAATTTCCAACAACATTCTCATCTTATTAACCTTCGCAGGTCAACATACTTCCCCAAAATACATCTCCTGGTCGATATCCTCAGACCAAAACAATAGATACAAAGATAATGTAAAAGATGATTTTCCAAAAGATGATGAAAATGATAGATCAAAGATATCTTCCTACTACATTTATAAATCCTTTTCTAGGCTTGCGCCTTTACAAAATAGTCCACATATAACTAACTTTCTAACTGACTCAGACCGAAATGTACAAAAATATAACCAATCCGACCACTTGTCAACTTCTTCACCTTGCACAATGGTCTTTGAATTTTGTCGCTATCGCACCATGCACATCAAAACCGTTTGCTAACATTATCAATTGGTTGTCTCATGTTTTTTAATGGTGTATGTTAATTACCGGTAATAAAATGGTTTCTCCCATATTCAAATTTAGATCATTTATTAATATGGTCTAGATTCATACATTTTGATGGGTTTTGACTAAATAACTCGGGCCTATGGTAGCATCCCTTATTTGTTGTTTCCTAAGTTGTGAAATCCCATACCACATAGTCCTGGAATTATAAGTACTTAATGAGAGGCTTGATGCATTGTTGTATATCATTAGACATCCTCTTATTGTATATCAAAACATAGATACTCATTGTATATTCCCATGGATACACTATGTATTTTTTTCATGACCATGATTATGCATTCTACTTGGATCCACAGTGCACTTGATTTGGTTTCCATGTTTGTTTTTTCACCTAAACACAGGTATGTTTGCCTTAGGGAAGAGATACATTCGATACTTTGGCTATTAATACAAGGACTATTTCTTACACAATTCAAAGCCAAGTATTATGTAAAAATTCCTATATTATTGGGAATCTAATTACTATAATAACTAATTCAAAAGTTGTTTGAAGGATAAAGTGATTACTCATAATATTTTTATTTTTATGATATAGGTGGATGGTGAATCTACCTAGTATTTGATGGTGGTGACAATTGTAAGTTTGAAATACTAGGAATAAGTCCATTGTGATGACATTAAAACCTTATTTTTCCATTTTTTTGCATGTGAAATCCTTGGAAAGATAGATTGTCGAAGGGATTGTTTAGCAAAGAACAAGATGCTTGAGCCTAAAAGGGAAAAGTTCTTGCAAGGAAGGGAGGATGTGATATTGTGTTAGAAAATATAATGAGCTAAAATATTTCTTATTTTATTCTTGTTAAGAAGATAAATAATCATATAGATAAGTATAAGAAAAATTACGATGATTGATTGGTGTTACGAATATACATTCAAACATCGTGAAATTAAAAATTTTATATGGACAAGTTGATTTATACATGAAAATGGCTATAGCATCTATGTCTATGTTCATGATTTCTGTAGGTACATGTTGATATCCCAACATCTAGAAGTTAATCATGGTAGTGAAATGCCAATGTAGATACATTGTGAATGTGATGGCAAACAACAATGCAATATTGCAAGGAAAGATGATGGAAGGAAAACAAAACCTAAAGAATGAAGGAATAGATTTCAATAATGAAAAGAAAATGAACAAAGAGGACCATGTTATTTAAAAGGGGGGAGGGGGGCATTCTAATACCCCTAGTTCTAATACTCTTAGATTATGGATGTATATATAATAATATAATGGCTATAAGCTTAATATATGAGATTGTAATTGTACATTGAATCATAATAAAATACATCACAAACTATATACCAAGGACAATTAATGGGAACATATGAGTCCATGAGATAAGAAATAAAGGGGATTCCTTAACTTAACTTAAAATCCTTAACCCTAGTTTTTCAACTTTATTATTTTATTGATAAAATTAAATATAAAATAATATTGTTTTATATATTCCCTAAGTCCCATGACCTTAGATTTATGATTATTATCAATCCTTGGGATTAGACGTCAAAGATAGATATGAGGAATTAACATTAATGATCGTGCTCTCTCCTTTGCATGAAAATTAAATCCATGAATTTTGGGCATGTAGGAGAGGATTCACAATCATTGTTTCTAGATATTGAGGAGTGGAGCCCATGATACCATAGTTACAAACATTGTAATTATAAAAAATTACATTCTTAATATTATGAGGAATTTTTTTATTATTTGCAAAGGTAATTGTTGATTATTGAGAAAAATTATTTATAGATTAATATCCCTAGAATCTTAAAATATATATTTCTTGGCTAGATTATGTTGGATACCTGGAGGGAAGTGGGATAGTCAAAGGGACTATTTATCTTAGAATGGGATCTCATTCCTTGAGTTATTCAAGTCAAAGGGGAAAGGGAGTTAGTTGATTGGGATTGTTGTAGTGGAAATTTAACTAGTAAACCTAAGAATTGGGTTGTATGAGAGGAATTATAGTCCAACAATAGGAATTTCACCCCGGTGGATTCATATCCCTAACTTATGGGTGTCCTCTATTACAGAGAGAAAAGGTATAACAACAAGACTATGGTTGGTTGGAATGTCCTTCTTTTGTGGCTACTTGGTGAATTATTAGATACTCTATAAGTGTTTATATTATTGTTCTTATGATGAATATGGAATGTATAACTTATGATGTTTTTTTCACTTTCTATATTATTTTGTTCTTATTTCATGTATTAGTCTATAGTTATGATTATAGGTTTATAATTTAATTCATGATTTAATTAAGTTGGAATAATCTATTTAACACACATTAATTCTGTAATGGTATTAGAGAAAATAAAGTTGCAATGGATATAGTGATTATGGAATACCTATGTCCTCAATAATGCAAAAGGAAACCAAGTATGTGAATATATGCCATCCACAAACAAGGATTCAAATGTAAGGGAAATCCATTAGGTGTGTCCAATAATCCTACAAGACTATGAATACTCCAATAAGTGTCATAATGCATGTACTCCACTAGGTATAGAACTATCCCTTCATGAACACCATTCCAAAATATCATCATCAATCCAACTCTAAAGATTGCATTTAGGCATCCAAGCTACCATGTGTTGTTTAGGAAACAATTCCCTCCTCTAGGATGAAAAATGGTAATTTTCCTAAGTAGGGTGCTCTCCAAGTAGGAAACCATATTCATGTGGAATTCATGTAGAACATCACACTACTACATTTGGGATCCAAATTTGATGTTTACATTGATGTTTGAGAGAAAATTAACCTACTGACGTCAAAATGAAGTCTAACAGGCGGTAATTTCAGTCAAAATTTTAGGTTTGTTTTTGAAAAACATCGCTTAAGCAATGTTTGATTAAAATACACCTTTTGACGTCAACTAATGTGTCACTTAAGCAACATACACTCTATTTTATTTTTTTACAGGGGAGGGGGGTTGTGTTTCCCTCCTTTCCATGCGTGATACAAAAAATTCATTTGGTAAGAAAAAAAATATTGTTTACAAAAAATTGGGAGGAGAGATTAAGAAAAGGAAAGACTGGGAGAAGGAGAGATTGAGAGAAGTAGAGAAGGAAATATTGTAGAAAAGAGATAAATTGTATCACCAATATTTTTCTACATTTAAATTTCTTTATAAACATGGTTTTAAGTGCCTTTAAAAGAATATCTACCTTAACCTTCCTAATATAGATCCGCATCACTCATTTATTTCTTTGAAAATTTTGTGTTGGACAATGTTTTTTTTACTCAAACATTGATATAAGAATCCTACATTGCCTCCTTTTTGTTGTGGTATTTGGTGCCCTTATACCTTTGTTTTACATCCTCAAAAGGGGGAAGCCTTTAAGCCCCATTACACAGCCCCATAATAATTATGAGTGAGAGGTTAACATGAGAATTAAATTCCAACTTAAGTTATGTTATGAGTTCAACTCTTAAGCGACACTTTAAATATGTTTTATAAATTCTTATGAAACTTATAAAACTATAGCTTTATTATTATCTACTTCTTTTTGTAAAGATGAAAGTGTGGTTTATAGCATAAAATGTAAAGTAACAATATAAAATAATATATTGTTTCATTGCATTAAATTATCCCTACCAAACTATCACAAATCGTAATATTATTGGTGTTTTAAACACTGTTCTAAATTATACTTTTGATCTCAGAATTGAGGAACCTATACTTTGTTTTGCTCCTACTACAGGTTACAAGTTCATTGTTTGAATTTTCTATCATTTTGTGAAAGGGATGTGGAATTCTATGAAAATTTGTTTCCAAATCAAGTGAGAATTCATGAAAGCGTGTCCATAAGTGTAATAAAGGGAAAACATCTTTAGGCATATAATATTATTCTTGAGAAAAACTATGTTTGTAATCCAATTTTAATTTTTTATCTTATAGATTTTTGAGACACTGCTTAGATCCATTATGAATATATGATTTGTGTCCTTTCTCTAAGTTAGGGTTTGATTATTGGTTGAGGCTAGAGGAACCAAGGCTCAAGTGGCGAATTTCTTCTTGTTTGTTATTATGGATGTTTCCATTGATGGACATTAATGTTTCCATTGATAATGCATTTTATTGGAATAGAGAACAATGTCAGACAAAGTTATCCACTAATTTGCTAGTAGATCCGAACGAGTTGTTGTTATGCAGGAATCTTTCAATTATTATACAGTGAAAGAAGCAACCATATTGGTAATACAAATTATGCCTTTAATGTTGACCATTTAATCGGTGATGGAAAATGTTATTTCCCTTGTATGCAATGCAGAGGGGTATAAAGAAGAAGATTGTTTAAGGAAACATACAAGAAACATTTCTCAGAGTATGGGAACTTAGAAAGTGGAAAACGATATAATCCCTTGGTAAGATATCATAAACAAAAATTTCCCTCATTTTGCAATATTATTATCGGTGTCTATTTCGATACTAATTGGATATGTTTTTCCATAATTATTGTACAGACAAGATCACCAACACTTTCCAATACACTCGTTGCAATTCACACTAGAGATGGAAAGGGTGGTGACATTGAGGTTGATACAATGGAAGAAAATTACCACAATATTATTGAGAATGAAGGGATAAATAGGTTGATCCACGACACATTTGTTTCCACAAATGAGAATGCATGTCTAGATGAAATCTATGAAAACATTGATGTCTTACCTCTTATTGATAAGGAAAAAAATACTTATACAAAGACTCAAAGAGAATTCCTCTCACTGCTCTTTTGTTTCTAGTCAACTTGAAGGTAATGAATAGTATTTCAAACACAACAATGACGTAGTTGTTAAGATATGAAAGCTTTATCTTATTGTAATTACAATTGATTTTTTTTTAATTCATCATTGTCATATATAAGTTAGTAATAATGATTTTTAAATATGTTAAGTGATACTCTTCTACCACCGTAAAATACTTTACCTCGCACATACAAAGAAATGCGTGTCATTCTAAAATATTTAGGAATGGAGTATAACACAATCTATGCATGTCATAATGATCATATCATATATTAAAAACAACATGCTTCAAAGAGTGAGTTTCCTAAATGGGGAATTAGTAGATATCATACTAATAAGGTAACGAATAAGGTTCCCTACGAATTTCTTTTCCATATCCCGATAATTCCATGTTTTCAATGACTGTTCAGGTGTAAAAATATTACAGAATTTATGGATTACCATGCACAACGAAAAAGTGAAGATGGTGTCATGTGAATGTCTAGAGATGGTTCTACATTTAGAGACATTAATGAAATATGGCAAATTTTTAAAGAAGATCCACATAATGTTAGACTTTCATTGAAAGTTGATGGTGTCAATCCATTTGGAGAGATTAGAACCATTTACTCGGTTTGGATAGTTTTTTTTATAAATAATAAACTTCCTCCATGGATGACAATTAAAAGGGAGAATGCCATTTTAGCATTAATTGTTCTAGGTACTTATTTTTAAGAATGTTAACACAATACAAGCAATCATTTTTTTCATTGTTGTATGATTGAGAACATAATAATTATGTATGTTGCTTTCCAAATAACTAATAGGTAAGAACCAAGTTAAGGATATGGATGTATATCTTGATCCTATTATAGATTAAATTTCAAAATTATGGTACAACATCAGTATGTACAACATCTCCAAACCTGTAGGCCAAAAACAGTTTCAGTTCCATCGAATACTTACATGGACAATTCACAATGCACTTGATCATACACATTTTTGTGGTATGTAAATTTCCCATGTATCTCTATGCATCATTTATTATTAAACCTATTTTTATAATTTATAGAATTCTATATATCAACTATATTCCATAACTTGCAAGGATTCAAACAAAGGTAAAATATGCATGTCCAGTCACTTGGTCTAAGAACAATATCTATACATTCAAGAAGTTTAGGAAATGAGGTGTATAATGTGTTGAATAATTTTCTCCATAAGGACCATAGGTATTGGATTACCCAAAAAAGGCTTTAATGGGAAGTAAGAGAGTGGAAAAAAATCATATTGACACCTCAACTATGGAAAAAGGCATTTCAGAAGACCAAGGTAAGCAATATTTGTTTGTAGTTAATACTTTGTTCTTGGTCACTTGTATTTATTTTTACATTTCCATAGTTACCATGATTAATAAAAAATATTAATATTTCATTAATACTTCTCAATGGTCATCACGGTCATCTTCCACAGGGTTTGAAACAATACTTTTCCCAATTAAGTCGATTTCCATACTATGAGCACCTACAAGTAGCTCATTTGTTTGGAACAATGCATTTTTTAAAGAATGTCACAAAGTTCTTGTGGAAAATTGCAGATGGGAAGAATAAAAAGGAAAAATAAAATAAAAATGATAAGAGGCATCCAGTAATCCAACTCCTTGCAACATTTAAATAAAAGGTTGTATGAAAGATAAAATTTGCCACTGGTTTTGCTTTAAACATAAGTAGCATATTAACAAAGCAAGGCGATTTTGGTGTGGCTAAAACTCATGATTGGCATACACTTATCAAGTTTCGATGTTCTTCAACTTTGATTATTTTATGATATATACATTATTTGTTAGTAATTCATGTTTATATCTATTCAAATTATATATAATGATATATACATTTTTTGTTAGAAATATTCATTGTGTCCTTGTTGCATTATGTTCTACCTCTATATCTTCCTAATTTATTTGAAAACAACATAAACAAGGTTATTTATGATGTCAAAAAGTACATGAGGTATGTATAAAGTTATAGTTGAATTATTCATTGTATACACTATTAATACTATATTTGATTGCCTTATATATTTTAATGTTGACATATAAACTTTCTTTGCACTTGTAGGTGGTTGTCATCTAAACAAATACATAAAGAATATATCAATATTTAGATAAGATAAATTCCCAAACTAATGTGTGAGATGCAAAAGTATTTACCTTCAACCTTTTTCAATGCATAAGAACACTGCCTCATACACCTAGTGGAAGAGATTGAAATATGTGGACCCATACACACAAGTTCAATGCGGTTGGTGGAGAGGAACTTGAAATAATTGAATTCCTTTTTTAGAAAAATATCACATCTAGGAGGATCGATGTTTGAATGCTACATGCTATATCAATCCATTGTATATATTTTATTAAGTACTTACCCCAAGTAGTGTCTGATATGGATGTCTCTCCTTTGGGATGCCAATTCCGCAAAGAAATTTAAAGGGGAGGTGTTTTTAGGAAAAGGTATTTGGAGAAAAGTGAAATGTAAAATCTTGTATTATATTTAATATATCCATACATGCTTCTAGTATATTGGTTAGTATCTTGGTTTAACTAAATATTTTTTTGGCATTGTTCTAAGTAGTATAGAGTGGGATGAAATTCATTTATACCTTGCAAATAATATTGATTGGATGAAGACATGGATAGAATGATGTGAAGAAGTTTACGGTTCCTTATCATGGAATAGGGTGGAATATTTTAGTAGAAAATATTATTTGGATCATGATTCAGATTTAAACCAGGAAGAAATTGATATAGCATTTGGTGAAAAATATAGAAATGTAAACAATATCTAACTTTTATTTTTATTTTTAAAATCCCATATTTGTTTTTTTCTCACAAATTATCTCATACATATACTTACCAATATCTGACGATCCATTTATAACATGATGAGAATGCAGGTGAAACATCATATGGCTATGTGGTGCAATGGAAAAAATATCACACCAAATAGTTGGATGACAGGAGGAAAACATGTGATAGTGGTATAACTATAATTTTTGAGGTTACTAATATTTCCCATAGGGGTGATAGACATCTAGTCACATCGTATTTGAGGTACTATGGAAATTTGGAAGACATATTGGATATAGACTTTAAATCCTTCAACGTGGTTCCCTTTAAGCTGAAGTAGTACAAACTGTTGCTCCAGGGTAATGAAAGCATGGTTATTGATCATGAAAATGGATTTACCATGATTAATACTAATAGGTATGATACAAATATAGACTTGTATGTACTTCCAAGTCAATGTGAGTAGGTATTTTTATCAAAGGTACTAGGTAGAGAAAGTTGGTCATTTGTTGTTATATTTGATCCAAGAGGACGACCCGTAAAGTATAATTTGACTGAAGATCAATATGTTCATGATAAATAAGAAGAATATGTAGCTATAGATATGGAGGAAGAAGTGTACTTAGATAAAGGGGGAATCTATTTGAACATACAATCACTGACTCACATCTCGATGATGACTTAGTGCTAGATGGTGTAGATGTTGTTGTGTAAAAACCTTACAATGATTCCTAAGGGTTGGATACAAATTCTAATCTTCATGACTCAAATTTTGACTTGGATGAAGTTCAAGATCAATCTGATATGGAATTATAACATATATTTTTCAGTGGATCTCTCCTTAGCAATTATTAATGGAATAAATAAATTGAATGGAAATATGTGTTATTGTATATGCAAATGGATCAATCTCTTGGAATATTAATCTCTATTATATGTTGTTAATTCTATTTAAAATATTTATTCCTTAATTCATCAATTTTGTAAAATAATTTAGTTATGATTTTGTATGCATAAGCGTGATTATGTATTTATATGGGTTTCTCTTATTGTTATTTTCCATGAAATGAAAAATCAATTTTTTGTTTTGTACATGAAATGTAAGTGTTAATGTTATAGACCAACTTGTGGTTCAAACTAGGTTATCCAATTGGAAAATGAAGAAATTTTTTTGAATTGAAGTTCCTTGATGGTTAAGGGTGGTGTTCATGATATAGTATGTCGAAGGTGATGCTTGTTATACTAATTGTTAAATGGTTGGAACTACTCAAAATTGTGGCCTCGTGGCTTAAAAATTTCTAACTATGCTTATGCATATGCACCATCTAGATATCCTATTAGAATACCATCCTATAGCCCATTTCTATTTATGAAAACCATAATGTGCACCACTCATTCCAAGCCTTTGGCATCCTCCCTTAATGGTGGAAATATCATTATATTTGTCTCTTTTGTATCCCTAACACTTGTCTCTGTTGATTTATTAGATGCACTACTACCCATATTTTATTCCCTGTGTTTTCATGAAAACAAAATTGTGGGACATCATTACTTGTACTTAAAGGACTAAAATAATGGACTATGGTACCTAAGGTTCCAACCTGTAAATGGGTTGCATTGAAACTGAAATCCAAAATTTAATAATGATCACCAACTAAGATCATGTTTTGAATATTCTATGCATATACTACTCATGGGATTGACAACGCAATTCATTGGTCACTTGGGAAAGTGTAGGAGAATCTTATGAACTTGTGTCCTTAAGGATCTCACCTCATATAAATTTGTTGGTGAATTCACCTTTAGATTTATACATCTCAATTTTACCAACAAGCATATGATATATTTTCATCGCAATATTGTGTGGTGCATCATACATTTTATTCAATTTATCACCAAAACCATTCTCATCAGTATTTTTTTCAAGTCCAAGAATTCCATGAGTTGATTCCTAGGATATTCATTAGACGTGGGTCCATTAAGAATTTAGTTTTTCCAACATGTTACCACAACAAACATATGCATTGATTCATACCAAAATAAATATGGATGAAATCCAATTATGTTTGGCAATTATATTAATGGTTGATGATTATTCTAATGAATCTTACAACATCAATATGTCTCCCAAAAGTTATCCAAAGATAAAGGAAAACATTAAAAAATTATGCAAGAGGAATAAACCATTACATAACCAATGGTTGAAGAAGTTTCCAAGTCATTTTTAGGATATAAGGAATGACATTTGAATCTAGGGAAAAAGTAAAAGTGGTATAGAAAATGTTTTAAGAAGATAATTATGCAGACTCATCCTTATGTCTAGGACAATGAAACCTAGACCTGATTATAGTATACCAACATAATATGAGTGCTCACTTTTGTAGATTATATTATAGGACATCTATTATTTCAATAAAATATGTATTTTAATGGTTGACTAGACATGATGAAATTCAAAATAAATTAATAAAATACGTAAAAAAAGGAAATTCCATAGAGTAGTTTAAGCCTTGAAGTTTGGATATCTATTACAAGCTTCCCTAGACACAATCATGATTAATGAGTGGTAAATACCATTTGTAACATTTAAAAATTACCACAAGAATCCAAAAATGTGGTTGATAAAATAAAAGGTTAGTAGGTCACGTAAAAATATGTTTGTCCAACCACTTTCCTTGAACACACATAGAAACATGTGGTAGAACTAGGAAACATACTTCACATGTTGAAGAATTCTACATGGTAAAAAGAATCATTGATCCCATTGATTAAGTAGTTTAAGTTGGAAAAGTTTTCAACTAGTTTACATATTGTCTACAACCATCAAAGACACCATCAACTAAGCAAGATATCACATTCATGGAATCCACCAATAATTTTTAGGTCATCCCTCTTGATTAAGGCTATATGAACATTGAATTATTTTACAATATTGTAATGAAAATGGAAATTAGAAAGTAAGATAATATACATTTATTAGCAAATACTCTGGGAACACAAGTACATTAGGTACAAACAAGCCCCTTCCATGCCTAAAGATGCAATTATGTTGGAAATAATTGAAGGAAATTCATACATGATGAAACACTACACATATGGAGCTTCAAATCCTCCAAATATATAACCCAAATTCATCTCTAATAATCATGTGATAAGAAAGATATACCCTCATTTCCATTGTTCATAGTATAATATCTCATTTGTATTTTGAAGTAAACTACAATAAAAGGAGAAGATTTGGAAGCTTTCCACTTTAAAGAGGAAATATTTATAATGCATGACATTTCCATTATATATTGAAACTATTTTTCAAGGATACACTATGGTGACCATGTCCCTATCCGTTATATCATATTGGTTCACCATTAGTTGCATAAAAATTACTTGCCCATGTTGTCCATAGGATATATGCCAAAATGAATTTATAACCTAAGAGGATATTATGCTTTCAGCTATAGGTAGGATTTGATGTTGATTGATCTAGGTAGAGCTATCCATGATCCACTAAGAGATACATTGTTTTTTTCTTAATTATATTTCTCCATGGTGTCGCTTAAGCAATGTCTAGTTGAACAGTAGTGTTATTCCATCAATGTTTGGTTAGCGCCAATGGAATATCACTATCATCATACTAGATGTTTGGTTAACATCGATGACATCAACATTTGGTTAATGTCGATGGAATAGCATTAACGTCATTCAGGAATCGCTTAACAAAGTGGAAATTTGCGAAATTGGGATTAGTAAAATGCATTCCACAATATGTACATTGGTCAATAATTGAAAGTAAAACAAAAGGGATAAATCTAGATACATTGTTCACAAAAACCTCTTTCAGATTCCTAAAATGATGTCTCATTTTCCCACAAGAATATACCAAGATAGAAAGTTTTAAAACAATAGTTAGTAAAAACATAGTGTAAATTTTCAAAAATTGGCTTAAGAAAATGTAGTCCATAGTCTACACATTAGTCAATAATTGAAATTAAAACCACGTGATTGAAGCTAGTTACATTTTTCACAAAAATTTCTTCTGGTTTCCCAAAATGATGGCTCATTTTCCCAAAATGAATCTACCAAGATGGCATTTTTTCAAACAAATTATGGTCATATTCAAGCTATGAACTGCTTATTAAATTTCATGCTACAATGTCACACATTGGTCAATAAATGAAAGTAAAACAACAATATTAAAGCTAGCTACATTGTTCCCAAAAATCGCTTTCAGATTCCTAAAATGATGAGTCATCACCCATAAAGAATCAAACAAGATGAAATTTAGTCAAACAAATTATGCTCAAAGTGAAGCAAAAATGGGCTTAGGAAAATGTACACATGTAAAATCCCCATCCCCTAATCCAAATAGTAGAAGGAGGCATTAACTAATTCAAGCTTCCAAATTTCTCCCATAACCATAATTATGAATTCATAACAATAAAAGTATGTGTGCAGATGCATAATAAAAATACACGACAAAAATAAAATATCTACAAACATTTAGAATGCATATGCAACCTTAATTATTACATGCATCAGTTAAAACATTGCAGATTCAAATACAAAATAATACTTATATTCAACAGAGAAGATAAAAGTAACTTGATGTGTAAGAATGAGTTTCCACCCAACCGCAGGCACTCTATATAACATATACTATTTTTTTTTAGAGGCCACTCCCAAGTTGGGCTATGAGGCCACCAAGGTAAAGGAAAAACCTACAAGATTGTGCCTCTCTTCCCACAACCCATTCTGGTCTCTATGCATAGCCAAAATCTCATCTAGAGATCTACAAGGATATCACTAAGCTATCACAAGCATGGAAATCCTTCCAAATACCCCACACAACACAAGGAAGTCATTTCCCTTCACTAATCCACAGTTTCCTTAGGAAATCCAACCCTTAAAGTGTGTGTAGTAAGAATTCATCATGTTGTATTCTATTGGAGAACCTCCTACAAAAATAATTTATGGATTCTAAAACATCCAAAAGTAGCATAACTCAATGGATAAGGGTTCCTATCTTTCCCAACATCTATGCTCACCTATAGCCATATATATTTCCTTCAAAATTGTTGATTTGACTCTAAATTCGAATTTTATAGTCTAGTAATGGTCATGAACAATAGTAAGAAAAATCTACGTAGTGTGGACATATGCATGAGAGAATGATAAAAAGAGTGTCGAATCCCAAATATATGAGATTATGGTGAAAATAAAACTGACATGGCTTATGACCATAGAATAAATAGTTCTTGACAGCTGATAAAACTATCACAACCCTCATGCCTCAATAACTGCATGAAGTGACTTTTTCCACCAACTTCACATATTCATTAAATGATTGGGTTTAATAGTCAAGACAAGGTAATTGGCTAATTTAAAGCACATGGAAGAATTTTGGATGAGTTCTAAGCTTGAAACTTGGTAACATAGGATTTAGTTTCCCCATAGGCCCCCTTTCTTCTTCCCCTCTATTGGAATCATAGACCCTATAGTGTTATTTACAAACACATCTTCGACCATTTAATTATTTTCCACATAATATTTACATGTATTTCGAATTGACATGATAAGCCAACCATACGATCCAACTAACAATATGTGCATCCTACATACCTACCCATTCACTAGTTGGGCCTTGGCCTTGAGCTTTGCACTAAGAATCTAGGCATATTTACATCATTTACATAAGTCTAATTAAATACATTCCAAGTCAAAATTGGGGGTACTACAACACCATAGTCTATACATTGGCCAATAATTGAAAGTAAATCCATAAGGTTGAAGCAAGATACATTGTTCACAAAAACCTCTTTCAAATTCCTGAAATGATGGGTCATTTGCCCACAATGAATCTTACTAGATGGAAATTTTTAAAACAAATTATACTTAGAGTCAAGCTATGAAATTCTCAATAAAAATTACCATCTTAGCAGATTCATTGTGGTAAAACGGTCAATTATTTTGGGAAACTGAAAGAGTTTTTTGTGAACAATGTAACTATATATAGGACCGTGGTTTCAATTTCAGCTATTGACCAATGCATAGACTAGGGTGTGCAATTTAATGAGAATTTCATAACTTGAATTTGAGCATAATTGTTTTGAAAAACTATCATTTTGGCAAATTCATTACGAGCAAATGATCTATCATTTCAAGAAATTGAAAGAGACTTTTGTGAATAATGTACCTAGATCTAGCCCTATGGTTTTACTTTCAATTATTTACCAATGCATGGATTGGGGCATGAATTTTAATAATAAATCCATATATTGAATCTGAGCATAACTATATCAGTAAAATGCAAACTTCATTCCGTGCATTAGTCAATAATTGAAAGTAAAATCATAGTCCTAGAGCTAGTAACATTGTTCACTAAAACCTCTATCAATTTCCTACAATGAATCTATGGTAGTTTTTCAAACAACTTAATACGCTAAGATTCAAGCAAAAATGAGCTTAGGAAAATGTATTCCCCAATATGTACCTTGTTCAATAATTCAAAGTAAAACCACGGTCCTAAATCTAGTTACATTGTTTAAAAAAACCTCTTTCAGTTCCTGAAATGATGGATCGTTTGCGAAGAATGAATCTACCAAGATGGAAGTTTTTCAAAAAAATTATGCACAAATTCAAGAAAAAATTGGGTCAATAAAATGCACACTCCATTATGTCCATTGGTCAATAATTGAAAGTAAAACCATAGGACTGGATCTAGTTACATTATTCACCAAAAAATCCTTTAGTTTCTTGAAATGATGGATCATTTTTTCGCAATGAATCTGCCAAGATGGAATTTTTTCAAACAACTTATCCACATATTCAAGAAAAAATGGGCTTGGGAAAATGCACACCCCATTCTATGCATTGGTGAATAATTTAAAATAAACCACATGCCTATATCTTGTTACATTGTTCAGAAAAAACCTCTTTCTATTTCCTGAAATGATGGATCATTTCCCTCAATGAATCTACCAAGATGGAAGCTTTTCAAACAACTATGCACAGATTCAAGAAAATGCACACTCCAGTCTATCCATTGGTAAATAATTTAAATTAAAACCACAGGAATGTATCTAGTTACATTGTTCACAAAAACCTCTTTTAATTTCTTGAAATGATGGATCATTTGTCTGCAACAAATATGCCAAGATGTCAGTTTTTCAAACAACTTATGGAATACAAGAGTAATCAAATAGGTTGGAAAGGTTTGAAACTCAACTTTATAAATGGGTCGATCTACCTAATTTGGTTTAGGAATAGGTTTGGCATGCAATTCGATAGGCCTAGGAGGATTTTGATTCATGGGTAACTACAATTGTTTTTGTTGTGAAACTTGTTGTCATTAGGCATGTGCAGGATATGGTTTTTGTAATGGGGGATATTGTGGTGATGGAATATATAAAGAATAGGGTGTATATTGTTTCTAATATGGATAGGGATAGGTATTTTTCTTTCCAAAGGGAATTCCTCGTCATCCTTGTTTCCATGGTTGGTTTTGGACTTTTTGTTGAGGCCATGATTTCCAAGGAATGAGGGGAGTCTAGAATTGAGGTGAGTATTGTTGTATAAAATAATATGAAGCAAATTGTGATGTGGGATCCAAATCCATACCTAGTTCCCATAGCCACCATGTTTCTTTTGGTGCAAGCATGCATATATTTTATATCACTTAATTGTCCCCTTGATAGACTTCCTTGAGCTCGAGTAAGGACGAAAAATTGCATGTTGAATGCTTAAATGCATCAATAACATAGAATTCAATATTGTAATGGGGTATTCTTTATACATTTATAATATAAAATAGAATTCTCTTCCTCCTATTTATTTTTAATTTCCAAAGAATCTAAATGCGAATTATGAGTACCAATAATTCTAGTTTTAAAATATTCTAACAAATTTTCAAGCTCTTCTCTAGTTACCCCACCTGTCGTTGATTTGGTAAGTTGAGAAATAATATCTCTAGGTCCCTTAACAGATCTATCTTGACTACAAAAATATTTCTTTCATGACTGATAGATTTCTTCAAAATATAATTGAGATACATCTTTAGTTCCCATGATATTAAGTAAATTGATAGACTTATCCTTGATCCCTCTTAAGAAAATAGTTCTAATTATTTCCATATCTAATTTTGTTTGTTTGGACCTCTAATATTATACAAAAATATCTATAAAAAATCTTTTAAACTTTCTTCCTTGTTCTGTGTCATTCTAAAAATTTCCTCCCTCAAGTCTATAGCTTTGCAATATTCCTCATATTTCTTTAAAAAAAATTGTGCATTTCATCCCAAGTTCTGGTATTTACTCCTAATCCCATAAACTAGCATAAATTTGCATCTCTAATACTGGTAGGAAATCATTTAAGCTATTTTGCATCATTGGAATAGTCATAACTGCAACATAATTTATCAAAATAAAAAATAAAGGCATCAAGATCCTTTGTAACCCTTTCATAGAAATGTGGTAGGATAGATGGTGGAATGTTATTCATTTTCACTATCGTCATTGGATACATGATTGGAAACCTAAAGGTAACCTCTCCTTCTGCATGTGATTGTAATACATCCCCTTCTTCCATACCTCTTCCCTATAAAAGGCCGAATTTGGTCTCTACTTGAGGAAATTTTTTATTTGTGACTAAATTGGATTTATCTTTCAACTCTTGGTGTGCCTAAAATTCAATAGATAATGTTGCTACAAGTATGTGTTCAATAAATACTGTAGAATCCAAAAGTGCACTTATTGATGATCATTTCCCTTTTGAACTTTTTTCCATGGGTATTTCTCTATTAGGTTTGTGTGGGATTCTAATACTATTCCTACATATCCTCCTCTTATTACTCTTCATAACAAATGGTGAGTAAATGAAGGGGATATTATATTTCCCCTAAATGGAGTAGTTGGATTGATCGGGAAAATTGGAGCTTCCCTTCTAGATCCTATAAGAAATATTCATTTATTATCCCTAGGTCTATTCATGCATATAAACTAGCATCATTTGAATTTAGGGAAATAATGACTTGCTATAGAAATTAGGCGATGGATGCATAGGTTTTTACATGTAATCTTATCGTCTATGCTTCCCCTACATTCATAGGGTTTTAAAAAAGATAAAAATACTATGTTTTAAAAATGCAAGCTTCAAAAACTTCTAATTACCTAATTACTTAGAACCTCCATGGTAAAGGTGCCAACAAATTCAATCAATCGATATGTTAAATCTTGTTACATTTAATTCATGAATATAGAGTTCATAATCTTGTGATGTGTTGGCACTATATGAATTATAATTTTCTCCTACGATAAAGGGAACTTCATAATTACCACCGATATGGAAATCATGTATGTGCATTGAATGACCTAAGCTAACCCAAACTTTGACTATGCTCTCTCGATACCTCATATGTGTGTACTCAACATCTAGAAGGCACTTGAGCATCCTTGGGATGCTTGGAACTCCCTCCAAGTGTTCTATCTGGATTAGGACTTGCACGGCTATGATAACCAATGGAAACTACAAGAACTTGAGTTTCTTGTAATAGATGATTGCCAAAATCTTTGAAAATGACTTTAAATTTATTTTAGGAATCAAAAATAAAACAAATAATGATCAAAAGCAACATTGCTACCTATAAAAATCTTGATTGATGTACCTTACAAAACACATATATTTTTTTGTAAAAAAGGAGAGTAGTGTGGTCAAAAAGGGAAAGATAGAGTCCAAGAAAGAACTTAATCAACGGTCAAATTAGAGTCAAAATGAGGATCTAACACTTTCCATCCCCATATTGGTGATTATGCATATCCTTAGATTATACAAATCCAAGCATCCATGTATATGAGATAAGATACTTCCTTATGTGAATCACAATGAAAACATAATTATTAGTCCTATCCACCACAGTGATTTTCAAGTATTTCTATGGTTTCAACAATTGGCCATTACATCAACATATAAATAGTTCTCCCAAGCTCAAAATGAGACATACAATGAATAAAAAATGAATAGATCCAACACATCCATCAACAAATTCACGATATTGAGTAGATATTCAAAGAAAATTTCAAGTAGTGACACAATCAGCTTTGGGTTTCACACAAGTTCAATGTTGGAATCCGACTCTAACCCTCCTTACTTTAGGAGTTATTCATACATTACATAAGGCCATCTGTTTGAAATAAGATTGAGTAAGTTAGCCTACTAGATCAAAATTGGGTAAGAAATGGGACTCTCAACCCTAAATTTCAATTTATTGTCATCATATAGTATCCAATCAAAATGATTTAAATTCAAAATAGGTGCATATAAAAAAATTGGAGGGAAAAAATGGACATTACTTTTTTCTTTCACATTTTCAACTTATCTCCTTGTAGGTTTATTCAAATTTCAAGTGGTATAACGTGTTGGATGTGGAACTAAATTTTGCATCCAACATGTACCCAACTAGCATACTTTTATTAGTATCCACGTCAATAAAAAATGAAAATACATAATGATAATGATAATGATAATAATAAAACGTGTTTCTCTCACTAGAAACACATTCTTAATTTATTTTCAGTTTTTCTCTATCTTCATATTGTTAAAACTATGTATCTTTGGGTATTCGTTGGATGCATAATTTAATTTTTCATCCAACGAGTTCTCCCACTTCAAATTTGAGTAAANTTTCTCTCTCTCTCTCTCTCTCTCTCTCTCTCTCTCTCTCTCTCTCTCTCTCTCTCTCTCTACCATTATTTTATTATTTTCCATAGGATTTCCTTAGGAGGCCTATTTCTTACAGAAATTTCCTCTAATAGTTAATCAATCAATCTAAAAAGGGTCTCCTTATCAATTAAGACCCACTAGCAAGTTGTATTTGTTAATTTGTTGACTATGTCAAGTAGTTAGGGTTTTGGATATAAGAAGTCTATATAAAGGGATAGGAGGCTATGAAGAGTTTGGTAGAGAATTGTTGTAGAAAATATCTTCTCAAGTGAAATGTCTCCCTACCTCAAGAGGCCTATGAACAGTGCTCACCAAGGTTTTTCTCATAATATAAAGCTCATTTTCTTCCAACTTTATGTTTCTATTATTTAATATTTCATGTTGTTCTCTATAAACTATGGTTTATTGTATCTTAACCCCTATATAATTATGTTGTTTTAAGTTATAGGGATAAAGAACACCACAAATGGTATCAAATCCATCTTCCTGAGCCAAAATGCTTCCAATATTTTATTGAGGAAAAAAATTAGGCTAGAGGCGCGTTCCAACTTCTTTATATAATCATAGAGATATGTCATTCAATGGGTAAAATTGTGGTTAGAGAAAATACACAATGAATATAGTTGGTACTTAGTCATGTTTTACCCTTGGTTGGTGAAATTATTAGAGACCATTGTAACTCTTGTTGGTACCCCTTCGAGTAATATTGGATTAGACAACACTTGCACACAAAATCTTACTTCCATGTACCCTCAAGTATATCAAAGGTTTTGTAGGATAGTGAAAAATTAGTTGTATACCATGCAATTTATCATCCTATTTCTATAGTGGCACAAAGCACAACACTCGGGAATATAATCTGGTGTAGCTAGGTCGTCGGATAGTATGGCTAAGGTCACAACTAAGCCTCCTTAGTTAGATCACTGAGAGTGGATTGAGTACTACCGTTGGAACCCAAACATGTATCAAAGAGATATATAACTTGAAAATCCCTTCCCTTGTTTGTAGAACACTGGAAACCATTATTTCTACAAACCACTAGAAAAAATTCTTCATTGCATTAAAACAACTAATGCAGCAACCAAATACTCTTTGGGAGTCCAAGCAAAATTCCTACTTCTTTGCATCTTGAATGAATTTGGGAATTATATCAACATAAATAAATTTGACAATGATATATATTTCCCACAACCTTTTTTGGGTGGTCCCAGAATCCATTATTTGTGGCCTAAATCAAAAGGATCCTTGAATTGTGATGATCACTTTGTTATAATATCACACAACCCTCTTTTGATAGACTCATCCCTTATTCCTTTAATGATCCTACTTTTTTTATTCCATAGTAAACACCTCCAACCAAGACAACATGGAAAATGCCAACCAGGATCCTCCCCAACTAGATCTAGACCAACCAACTCTGCCTCCTAACCTTCAAACATTGAAATCCTTATGAAAATAGATCAAAAGTTGGACCAAAATCTTTACCACCTCACCCTCAAAGTGTGACAACACCAAATCCTTGGAAAACCATGACCATTTACTCAATGCTATATCCCAACATGTCATATATGCTCAACCATTCAATACTCCAAAAATGAGGCTATGGTGACTCAAAACCAAGTCTCTCACTCTATATCCTCATAAAACTATCCTCGCTCCTTTGAGGATATAACTTCCTAGTACCACTTTCTGAATATTGCTATGTGCAAATTTGAAGGTTTCAACCCCTAGGGTTCGGTGAACCTAATGGAACATTATTTTTCTCTCCATGGAATCAAATATGATCTTCACAAGTTGAAATTTGGGGTTTTATATTTAGATTTTGAAATATCGAAATGGTGGCAGTGGTACTAGAATTCGTATCTATGTTATGTCCCTTGGAACCAATTGTGAAGATCAATCATGAGTGTTTTGACCATGACACTCAATATTTAGGCAAGTTGACCAAATTGTGCCAAACTAGCACTATTCTGGAATATATTATAGCCTTTGAGAAATTGGAAATTTACACAGAAATCATATCTAATTCTTTTTTTAGGAATGTCTCATCGATGGCCTCAAGTAGGAAATTTGTGCATGTACTTATGTGGCATCTCTCCACTTGGTTGGAAGGTCTTCATAATGCTCATAGAGTTGAATTGGTGATCAATTCTCAACCTAAGATCCCTTAATTTACCACTCACATTGTGTCTCCCATGGTTCCTCCTCCCAACAAATCTAACACCTCGTTTCTCTAAATCCAAAATTTTACCATGGATTCCATGGTTGAGCATCGACACCTCAACCTTTTCTATAATTGTAATGAAAAATATTTTAGAGGGCATAAATGCAAAGAATATAAATTATTCTAGATCAAGACAACCTCACATTAGTCCATAGAGCACAACAGCATGGATACTCAACCTAATCCAAAATTGAACGATCAAATGCCGCCTCTTGAAGATGCTCCTAATATGTCATTACCTAAGAAGAAACCTTGAATTTCACTCCATGTTGTATCAAGGTTTTCCACACTTGAAACATTGAAATTGATTGTCTACATCAAGAACAAACAATTGATTATGTTAATTGATAGTGACAGCACCAATAATTTCATTCATCGACAAGTGGCTAAAGAAACCCATTGTTATATCTTCCCCATCTCCAAATTCCAAATTATGATAGAGAATGGGGGGAAAATGAAATATGGTGGCCATTGTGAAATGTAAAACTACAAATGGGGTTCATACATCTCAAAAACCATATTCATTATTGACATGGGTGGTTGCAATAACAATTTGAGGGGGTTGAATGGATCGAGACTTTAGGTCTTGTCATAAAGGATTTTAGGATACTCTCTCATATCTTTACTCAAGTCAAGAATAAGCATAACCTCCATGGAATTACACCTAATTATTTGGAGTTTTTCTCAAAATGACCATATGGAAAAAAATTTGAAATGTCACTCCAGTGTCATTGATCAGTTACATGCCATCCAAGTTATGGAAATTGCCACACCAAAAACTTAGCCTAACTTGCAAAAGGATCTCTCCCCCAAAAATAGGTTTTCAAGGAACCCGATGATTTATTTCCATCCTATGGGAAACATGACCATTAAATTCCTTTACTTCCATGTAGTCAACCCCCCATTGTTTTCCCTCACCACCACCATTTTGCAAAAAAGAATGAAATTGAAAAAATCACTCAGGAATGATTGGTAATCAGTTTTATTCATCTTAGCACAATCCCTTATTCTTTGTTAGTGGTTATGTTCCTCAAAATGATGGTGATTGAAACATGTATCCTTCTTTATAGGATATCAACAAATTAAGATCAAAGATAAATTCCTCATTCCTTTCATTAATGGCCTCTTAGAAAAGCGACACGACGCCAAATTCTTCACCAAACTCAACATTCAATTGAGATACAAAAAAATAGGAAAGAAAGAGGTGGATACACCCAATACTACTTTACACACTTATTAGGGTCATTATAATTTATTGTTCATACCCTTTGGCCCCTATGATGCCCCCTCCACTTTTCATACCCTCACAAATAATATTTTCCACCCCTTCCTCCTCCATTTTCTCTTGGTTTTCTTCGACGATATCTTGGTCCACACCCCCACATAGGAAATCCACCTCTATCAAGTTGGTAATACATTTCAATTATTGTAGGACCAATATTTATTTGTGAAAATAACCAAATGTGTTGTTGGAGTGATTGAGGTTGATTCGATTCTTGGGCCATATTGTGAGTTAAGATAAGGTAAGGGTGGATCAAAAGAAACTAGAACTTGTGAAGAACTATCCTTTCCCCAAAACTCTCAATAAATTGAAAGATTTCCTTGGACTTACTAGCTAATACTATAATTTTGTGCCAAACTATGGGAAGATTGCATCTCCTCTTACAACATTTCTCAAAAAGAATCTTTTCTCTTTGAATGAGGCAGTGGATGGCCTTCTTTGCACTAAAGGAGGCTATGTGTATTGTGCTTGTGTTAGCCATGTTTAATTTCACTAGGACATTTGTTTTTTAATTTGATTTCTCTAGCTACATCCTAGGAGCAGATTTATTGCAAAGATTCTCATTGTCCTTCACCAGTAAGCAACTCTATGATTGAAACTTGGGAAAATCCACCTAGCAAAAATAAATGATGGTCGTCCTTCATGTTGTTGAGACATGGTGAAGATATTTAATAGGGATTTGTTTCAAGGTAAATACTAACCATCATAGTCTCAAGTATATCTTAGAACAACATCCACCATCACATGAGCAGCATAAATGTGTCACTAAGATGCTAGGTTATTATTATGAGATCATATATAGGAAGGGTCATGACAATGTGGTGGAAGATGTTTTGTCTAGGTAATTTGAAGAGGAGGGTTCACTCTTCCCCTTATCCTTACCAATCCCAGGATGGATTGATGAAGAACGACAAGAATGGTTGTCCAAGGACATAGTTAGAAACCTTTCCAAATGGATACAAGAAGACTAGAACTCTCCACCTAGGTATACATGGAGCAAAAATATCTTGAGGTGTAAGGAGTGCATATTTCTCACCTTGGATTCAACCTTGAAATAATGAATATTGGAGGCACTAGAGTCATCACCCATAGAATCCCACTCAATATTTCATAAAACTTGTGAAATAATTAAGCGCTTTTTCTTTTGGGAGGGGATGAAAAATATATATCCACAACTTCGTTACAACCTGCAACACTTTCTATAAAATTGGAGTCACAACAATCTAAGGAAAAAGACAGAAACTTACAATATATTTCACAGATCAATTTTACTTAGAAATGACATGAAATAGTGTGAAAAGACTTGCAGCTGTATATTTTCTTATCATTTATAAGAAGTAGTGATACAATGAAATACAATGGCATAAAGAGACATGCAATTCGAATACTAGGGAAGTCATTCGAATTCATTACATGAGAGTGGATTAATTTTCAGTTAAACACCACTCAGCACATTAGTTAACCACTTAAGATATTTCCCTCTTCAATACTTCGTGGCACCCTTATCCGTACACCTAAGGACCACCTGGGCTCGAGATCCATAATTTTGGGATCTCCTATCCACCTCACCCACCATTTAATCAACCATACCTATCCTCACAAGGCCTATAAAAGCAGGCTCATATCCATGGTTTAGGGAGAGAAAGGTTATGTTGTTGCATTGACATTCGGGCCTAAATTGGTAGGGTGAGCATAGAAGGAGCAAGTTGTAGCTTTTGGGGACAAGATATTAGCATTGTGAAGGAGCATATTGACACTAAGGCAAAGTTTGTAAACTTCTTCTACATTCTTATATGCAAAATTGGTTCCTTTCCCATAAAGTATATTGTGTCATTATCATGTATTTTATTGTTAGATTCCTTAGTCACTAACATAGAATAGTGGAACATATTATGGTGCCTTTTGATCTCATTTGCTGGTTTCATGTGACTGCATGTACATCCATGAAGATCTATCATTACAGGAAACAGCTACACTATTCCATCAAAGACACTCATTCCAGATCTCCAGCCATTCTAGGGAAAGTCTTCCAATTTTGTTGTGAATTATTTGTTCTATATCTGAACCATTCAGACTAGAGGAACAACTCTTGTCCGCAAGAGGTGCATTTTTCCGAGAAACAAATATGGAAACTCTATTGGGGAATATCTTTCATCACATCTGATCTTCCTTAGGCTTCAACTCTTGTCCAAAATCCAAGCTCCATTATTTTATCAGTTAGATATACTAGATAATCTAGTGAGATATAGGCCTTGTATCATCAGATTTGTTTAGATCTGAGTCGTTCTTACCTTCTATACTTTACATTCCTATCAATTCATGATTTTTATGCCAGTACTTTAGTGATTAACTTTGCTTTTTTCACCATTATTTTTTTTTTGACAGCTACATGACACCGCGCATGTGTAGTGGGAAGTAAGCAGTGCCACTGACTGTATTCAGTGGTCAGTAAGCAGTGCCACTGCCTGTATTCATCAATTAGGAATCGGTGCTCTCTCAAAACCGCTCTATCAGTGACCCTCAAGACACGGTGCCAGGTAGGATTTTTTAAGACCTGTCTTTGCAAAACTTGTTTTGGTTTTTTGCTTTTAGTTCTTTGTGTTTGGGCTTGCTTGCATAGATCTAAGTATTTAAATTCAAAACCTAGGTGTGGTAAATGCTTGTTTTGTCAAAATAAAAAAGCTATATTAGGCGTATCATCTTCATTGCTTGTATGCTTGGTTTTCAAATTTTGAAAGGAGTGCTTGGAAGTTATAGATCAGTTAGATCTCGTTCTTACTATTTGATAAAACTGAAGAGAAAGACTTCCTTGTTGGCTTCTTGTTTTCATTTTTTCGTTAAGTTCATGGAAGAATTTTTTTCTTGTTTAAAAAAGAATTTTTTTTGTTGAGATTTAGTTATAATTATGTTTGAAGATGAATTATTGGATCTTTGAATAGCCTCGTAAGCTTTCAGATCTCCATTCTTCTTCTTTCTTTTTACATCCTTGTCTCAATCAAAAGAAAAAATATTAGTAGTTTTAAGTTAAATCTTTCTATTTTTGAAGAAAATTTGAAAAATGTACTTAGTATGCATCTGAGTGTTTTTTGTCTTTCTTTTTAGAAAAAGAGATATCTCCCTATTTTCTTTCTTTAAAAGATTACTTTAGAAGTATCTTGCATGTTTTTATTCTCATAAATTTATGTTGAGTTAGACTGTTTGGGAATAATTTTGGTTTTGAAACGAAAGTGGAAAAAAGAAAAATACTCTCTCCTTCCCGTAAGTAGGCATGTTTTGAATTGTAAACTGAAAGAATTTGCACATCATAATTGCATGGTTTTACATTTATATCATAACTCCATGCATTCACCTAACATTTCAACTTAAAATTAATGGTAGCTATAGGTTAAAAAAATTTAGTAACTTGAGTGATAGGTTAGAGACGTGTTCCAACGTTGTAAAACGTAGGAACTGTCATTTATTTCCTGCACTCCAACCCAAGACCTGTGTGGTTCTTCCACGTATGTTATCAGATAAATCTACTCAATCGAAATCAATCTAGATCTCCCTGGTCCAAGCATATCTAGAACAAATAAAATACAGAATACAATATACTTTCCTCGAGCAAATAGAAATGCAAGATAACATATCAATAACTTACCTGCAGTATGAAAATCCTCTTATCTCTTTGTTAATCCAAGCTCCAAAGTCTCCAGATATTTAGTTGCAAAACCCTGACAAGAAAGTGGAAACAAGAAAACAGTATATGCATATCCAAACATATAATTGATCTAAGCTAACAGTTAAGGAAGAAATATCTAAACATTATTAACACAATAACATTTATGGAAAGAGATTTGTATTAATGTAATCAAGGAGATACATAGAATTACAATGAGAAGGATCATCACAACCTAGCCTTAACATTGCAATCTTCCATCCAACAATACAAGCCAAATCCAAGCCTCCAAAGCAATATAGGGATCACCTAGAAATTCCACCAGCATAAGAGTACCATAGTCCTCCCTCTCTTCCAAATGGAGAGAGGGTTTAATTTATAAGGCTAAAAGGATAGAATAGGTTGAGAATTAGGAGGAGGGATCTAAGGGATCCTCCCTATAGTTTAGGAACCAAATGCCACCTCACCTAAATGATAGAGATAGACATCTACCTTCAATAAGGGTCTCGAAGCTTCATTTTTTGCCCCCAAAGCACCACCGGCACACTTAGTAGGAAGGAAAAAAGCATCGTCGACGCACCTAGCATGAAGGACAAGAGTGCTGAACTTCCTGAAAAGGGAAAAAAGCAGGAAAATCTCAATCTCAATCAACTTTAGTAGAAAGAAATTTGAGGATTAGGAAAAGGGTTAACACATGGATCAAGAGTACAAGATTTCAGTGTAACAGAATGCCCCCCAAAGCATGACGTTAGAGGAATGAGATAGGTGAATGCTTTGAAAATAAAATAAATATAAGGAAAGGATGTCAGCTCAAAGCTAGTGCAGCACCACTAACTCAAATCTCATATAACTCATAACATGGATGCCGACCAATACAATACAGATCCATGATAGTAGAGACCGACTGAACACAATCATGGCTACTAGACACACATGTAGATCCATGATGAGATGATAACATAGCCACGAGGAATACAAACGTGGATCCATGTAATATGGCTCAGAAAAACTCCATCGTAACCTGGGTGAAGATGTCTGACAACCCAGGGTCTTCAAGCTGAACTCGCAATGATACGAATATAACCATGTGATTACAATGTCTTGACGTTGAACATGGTAGAAACCACTTGATTACCAGTCAATAATGTAAAATATTAATAAACACGAGGGAAATCACCATTGATGTCAATGATTCCCAAGGTATCTCAGTACATACCATCGAATGTGAATAAAGGACTTGGAGTCAAACACACGATGATATATTTCAATCAAGATTCAATGATGTAAACTCATGTTGAAAGAGAGGTAACCTGCCATTAAGGCATGCATGCCCAAATTAATTGACTTGGTTTCTAAGTCCAACTCCTAGATGAGTAGTTGAAGTCGACAGAAATAGACTCGTCGAAGGAGGGGAATTATGAATCCCCCATCATCGACACGAAACACGATCAAAGATGTTTTGGAGTAAAGTGGACAGCAGAGTGATTTATGAGACTGCCTCAGGGATGACCAACATGATAGAAGGTAAATTGACTACAGATAGTGAACAGATGACCAAACTTTTCTTGAACATGGGCATGGCATGACTTGGCAGTATTAACACGAGAATGATACCAATCCCCCAATGCAACTGACGATGAGAGTATTCTTGGACACCTCAAAGAAAGTAAGAAGACTTAAGGAATTAGCAGTACTCTGAGACAAACTGACTACCCAAGTACTGAAATGCATATGCAAATGAGTGCCATGTTCAAGAGTGACTTATGTACTACCATAAAAGAATACAAACTCTTTCCTTAATTTCCCCATCATGATTGATAAGTGCCTCTTTGCTTTTTAACGAGCTAGAAAAGGGTAATAAACACTCGATATAGCTCGTCCTTCGGACGATTCCAATCTCATATGTTTTATGAACCTGAGAAAGAAGGGGTTCATTCCCAGAAAGGGTCCTTCATCATTTGATTTTACGAGTCTGATGAAAGCAAACTCATTTGTCGTTTCATGTTTAGAGAGTCTGAAATGACTAAGAAGACTCCAAAATGTCCTTTTTCGTAATACCAGTCAATCCAAAAAGAGATAACCTACCCCCAACTAGTCGACTGTTTTGATTACTTTTACAAGTGTGAATGTAACAAGTTCGCTTGGAAATCTTTTTGTGTTTTAAGGATACTAAAAAGAGCTTAAATATAACTCTGGAACGAGTTCTTTTTTCATAATCCAATTTTAACGAGTCTAAAAAACAGTAAAACTATACTCGATACCTCTTCACTGATTTTTTAACAAGCACGCTAAAGGTATAAAACACACTCAGAACCTTTTTCATGTTTGAATCCAAAGCAAAAAAAAGCGAGAAAGTAAGCTCAAACTAGTTTTCATGTTTTAACCAGAGCACGGAAAATGAAAAGTAAGCTCAACACCATATTATTGTTTTTAACGAGCTCGAAGATCGATTCAAAGAATGCTCAGCGTATCTGCTTCATTTTTTAACGAGCTTGGAACAGAAAAAGAATAATGCTCAAAACATGGTTTCATTTTTATGAAATCTTGAAACCAAAAGGTAAACTATGCTTAAGGAAACCTACTTCATTTTTTAACGAGCTTGAAATAGAAAATGAACTATGCTCAAAAGGTGGTTTCATGGTTTAACGAGCTCAAAACTAAAACAAAGTGTGCTCAAAATGGATTCCATTGATGGATGATTTCCCAACATGATGTCCAGTGGTTGGTACTTGCCCCTAATATAACTATCAAGTAACTTAACACTAATAAAGAGACAGGGTACATGCCCCCCCAAGATTCATTAATTATTGACACAATGGAAGAATCCGTTTCATTTTTTAATGAGATTGATATGAAAAAGGAATTATGCTCGCAACATCTGTTTCATTTTTAACAATTTTGACACAGATTGGGAACTATGCTCATGGGTATCTATTTCATTTTTTAACGAGATTGACATAGAATGGGAACTATGCTCACAGCAAGTTCTAGGCCAACATGATGTCCAGAGGTTGGTGGGTATCCCAATATGGTCACCAAATTTGTTATCGGATAAATCTACTCAATCAGAATGAAGCCAGATCTCCCTTTTCCAAGTGGATCTAGAAAAAATAAAATATAGAATACAATCTACTTTCCTAGATCAAATAGAAATTCAAGATAACAAATAGATCGCTTACCTGCAATATGCAAATCCTCTTCTCTCTTTGTTGATCCAAGTTCCAGAGTCTTCATATCTTCAGCTGCAAAACCCTGTCAAGCAAGTGGAAACAAGCAAACAATATATGCATATCCAAACATATAATTGATCTAATCTAACAGTTAAAAAAGAAATCTCTAAACATTATTAGCACAATAACATTTATGGAAAGAGATTTGTATTAATTTAATCAAGGAGATACATAGAATTACAATGAGAAGGAACATCACAACCTAGCCTTAATGTTGTAATCTTCCATCCAACAATCCAAGCCAAAGCCAAGCCTCCAAAGCAAGATAGGGATCACCTAGAAATTACACCAGCATAAGAGTACCATAGTCCTCCCTCTCTTCAAATTGGAGAGAGGGTTTAATTTATAAGGCTAAATGGATAGAATAGGTTGAGGATTAGGAGGAGGGATTTAAGGGATCTTCCCTATAGGTTAGGAACCGAATGCCACCTCACCTAGATGATAGGGATAGACATCCACCTCATCCACCTTCAAGAAGGGTCTCAAAGCTCCATTTTTTGCCCCCAAAACTCCACCAACACACTTAGTAGGAATGAAAATAGCACCATCAGTGCACCTAGCATGAAGAACAAGAGCGCTAACCTTCCTAAAGAGGGAAAAAAGAAAGAAAATATCAATCTTAGTCAACTTTAGCAGAGAGAAATTTGGGGATTAGGAAAAGGTTTAACACATGGATCAAGAGTACAATATTTCAGTGTAACAATGTACCATCGGTATATCGAATGGCCTTTCATGTACCCTCGAGGCATATCGAAAGTACTTCACGTAATCGATTGTATATAGGAAGGCCCCTTGTGAATGGATGTGCATTAGACAACACTACTACGGATTTGAATTCCCATGTACCTTTTGTATATCAGGAGGCCCTTCTAGGATTCCTGAGACCATCTAAGAAAATCCCTTTTGGCAGTCTTGTTGGCAAAAATACACCAAGAACAGCACTCGGGGAGATTACTATGCATGTGTCGTCCAGGTAGTCAGGCATTCAAGTGAGGGACGGTTGATCCTCCTCATTGTTTTTTACTATTGGACCCTACGGTATATCGCCAGTTGCAAAAACTTGACAATCCTAGTGAGGAACCAGCTTGTTCAACCCCTCTTGTCACTTAAGTTTGCTTATGGCCTGTATTTTGTGTAGGAGAAGTTTTTTGTTATTTCCTTAGATTTGAAACCATAGGTTAGGTTTTAGAGACCATACAATCTAGGTGAGTTTCAGTTGAGATGATCCAAAAGAAACCAGGGCTTACCACATGAATTTCCACCTGCCACAAGGGAGATCCAAATGGAAGCCATAGATCAAGGACTGCAACTGACTCCCATGTGGAATGAAGTACAATTGTGGAAAGTGGAGAACAATTCACTACTTACGTTAATCCCTTGGTTGAACAGCCTCCTGTGGCTGACACTTCCTTTCATTATTCGATGGAAGGTCGTATCGATAGTCCTATTGAAACTGAGTATGGACCTAACTCTCCTTTTTGGAGAACTTCTATGGGTCAATCCATTTCTAAATTCGGGGCCACTAGACCTTCTTTTGAGAACCCTCCTCTAGGTGAGGACAAATATAGGAGAATCCAAGCATCTCTTGATTGCACTCACAATTTTCTAGAGAGAATGGAAATAATTGTTCCTTCACCTATATCTTACAAAGAACCTATGTCATCCCTTTTACCCTGTCACTACTACATTTCGACCAAAAATTTGATGGCAGTATTGTCGGATTTTCGACACTTCCCTGTCGCATGTATGACACTATGAATTTTTTTAAGCGTTGGAAACTTTTCATCGGTTAAGCGACACCTCAGTTTACCGTCGGTTAAATGTAAAGCGTCGGTTAAGCGACAGAATATCTTCGACGGTAGTGAAATTTTTTTGAGAAAATAACCTTCATGTCGTCGGTTAAGCGACAGAAAGGCCGTCAATTAAGCGACGGTAGTCAATTTTTTTTTTTTTAAATAACCTTCATTCCGTCGGTTAAGCGACGGCTATAACCTTCATGCCGTCGATCAAGCGACGGATATAGCCTTCATTTTGTCGGTAAAGCGATAGTTATAGGCATCGCTTAACCGACGCCTGTGAGTGTTTTTTTTTTTAAATACAAAAGCATGTGCAGTGCATACTTTACTAGAGATCTTTTACAAAATTTCCATCTAGTAACTACAAGGAATTCTTAACTACAAGGTTTTCTAAATATATAATTTTTTTAATTAAAAGTAAAATAATGTAATATATATATATAATTGCTAAACAATAAAAGATTAAATATATTATTATTTAAACTATGGCAGCTAAATATCAATGTTATCTCCAAATAAGCTTTATATACATAACATAATTCAAGAATAGATATAACATAATTCAAGAATCTTTAAACTCTTGTATTTATAAAAGATAAACATTACAAATATTATCATATGGAAGAATGTTTTTATTTGGTTGTCATTGTCAAACAACAATTCACAATATATTGCTTTGCAATCATAAAGAAAAAAAAGCTTCAAAATGGCATATCACCTGGCATTAATTAAGGATAGAGACATTTTATTCAAAGCCAACGTTATATATATATATATAAGGAGTTATCCACGTAATCGAAGTGTGATGATAAAACTATGATAAGCAATAATTGTATCATACAAAGTGTTTGGGAACCAATTAAGAATCAAATCCAAAAGTACACATGAAATAATAGCCACAAAGTTAGTTGCATCACAGGTTTACAATAGCGATTATAATAATTGAGAGTTAATCAAATGTTTATTTGCTAAGTGTTATAATATGGGCTGTATGCAAAGGAGTTACACAGCCATAGAAATAAAGCAATCACATATAAATACATTTTAGTGTATGGGAAAATTTTAGACCTTCATGTAGCATCAATGGCACAGATTTTGTGTTCATCTTCTAAGCATATTATCTGTAGGTTAGGGAATAGAAACTGTACTCATTTTCTAACCAATATTCAAGCATATGGGCATAGATTTCCACCAAAGATTTTTCATAATACAATTTTCTATATATTGTGCTCAGTTTCTACGCAAATTTTTTATACCTTGGGTATAGATTTTCACCAATATTGCAGATACGTTGTTTATAATGCAATTATGTTCTACCATACACCTATATAGTGCTCATTTTCTGAGTAAACTTTCTGGCACCACTGAACCAGGAAAGAGACAAAGATCAATAAAGTTTATGATGAAAGCAATCACACTAGAGGAAGTTGAACCTAGAATACTTGTCTGAGTATGGGCATGCACATTATAGCAACCATGCCTGTACAGGAACTCTAAAGTATTAACATGTTTTCTAAATGCAAGGGGAAACATTGCATTACATAATGGTTTAAGAAAAAATTAAATTTCAAACAGGAATGAAAACAACTCAAGGTATACGAATTTGCCACAGGAAGATAATGAATGCTTGTGAAACAAATTGCATGTATATGCAACGCTTTGAGATGCCGATAGCAATATTCATTCACTATTATTCAACATTGTAACCAAAATTCAAAACTCAATCTAAAACCACAGATACTATACAAAATTTGTCACAAGAAATGAATGAAGGCACACGAAGCAATCATGAAACTATTGTTTTATACTAAATAATAAATACTAGTTGGCTGTTAAATTCAACAATTAATAAGAGTGTCTTGCCCACAGCAACGAAGAATTTCTGTCCGAGTTGCATGTTTTTGCTTTGCATTCCTCTATGGTGCAGAGCTCTTAAATTTCATGAAATGCCCATGGGTCATTGGGAAGATCAAGTCCATATATGAATGCCAAAATCATAGAACGTGAAGAAATACTAAGCGAAAGGAGCAGAAAACCCTCACCTGCAGAAAACCCTCACCTACACCAATTGCAAATACATTTTTAAGACCTCCCATGACTTCATGTGTGACAAGGTCTGGATTGTCCCATACTGTAAAATGTGGCTGACGAAGGAAATTTGCTAGGGGTTTTTCCCACTTCTCTGATCCGCATATTCGGGCATTAGCATACTCCTTGTTGTATACTTCTGACGCTATATTTGGTCCTCCAAGATAGAGTATATTTGATATAGGGACATTCGCTGGAAACCAGAAACATGGATAATAAGATAAATACAAAATAAATCCACAGCAAGTAATCCATTTTCATCTTCTTCAGAATGGATTGATCACTGTAGCCAGAAGTAAACAATCAATGCTACAAAGACAGACAGCAGAATTTGAAAGCAATACGACGACTCTCAAACTAGATTGAGATGCACACCCCAAATATAATAGACATACTCACGAACAAATTCTATTACATCAGAGTGCATAATAACAAGGTCAAAGTGGATAATAGGCAAGGCATTCTGCTAGAGTTTATTGATAGTTAAAGTAGTTGACAGTGGACACAAATTTACAATAACCCACACAAGAGATGCATCTGTTTTTGTTTCGACTTCAATTTTGAGAAGGGGGAAGCTTAAATGCATACCCCACACTTGTTAGATGCCCAAGTTCTATCGTAGCTTGGGAGATATAAAAATGATTGTCAAGTCCCCAATACTAGATTTGACAATTCTAATCTAAAGACATGAGGAAATCTCGGACATGCCTCCAAGCACCTCCAAGTGTAGGTGACTGCGTCTATATTAGCAACCCATGAAAGTAAAATACAATTAGTCAAACTTAGACATACTTTGTATAAAGGTAATAAAATATAGCTTTCTGGGCAAATTTTGCTCCTGGATGGAGAAACAATCTTAAAGTTTGGTCACAAACAATCAAACATGTGCTTATTTGTTCGATTATTTAGTCTGTCTGAGTTTTATTATCTATTCAGCTAATTTTATGAAGTTTAATTCTGAACATGTTCTGTTTGTCAAATATCATTAGATACTTCCCAGGAAAAACCTTTTCCCATCTATATTGACCACAAAGGAAAGATTTCTTACTATAATTCACAATGAAAGGATTTCTTTCTGACTGCTAATAAATTGTCACTATGATTTAATTTTCCACAACATGTGTGGAAGTCATATAATATTCAAAGATAGTCATAAAAAGAGGGCTAACCTTGTAGTCATAAGAAGGATTTTGTAATCAAGGAATAACATTGTAGAAACTTTGTGGCCACTTGTGTAGCTTCACATATTTTCTAATTTCATAAATTTTAACTTTCGATGAAAAGCAAGGTTGAAACAGAGCACACACACTATTATAATGGCCATGGTGGGAAATAACCTTGCACTGCAGCAACCACTTGCAGAACAGCTTACTACTCCAAATCAGAGAAACTAATAACTAGATCACTGCAGAAAGTTGTAAGTTGTAACACAGTCCAATGGACACACAAGGGTGTAGTGGATAAAATAGGGAATTGACAGATTAGGGGGGTCGAATTGGTCAAAATCAGTAGTTAAACCTTCAATTCAATTCAGAATGGGAATCTTTCGAGTTCCATTCTCATCCCATGAGTTTCAGTGCTCTTTTACGAATGCTACAGCCACAGCTTTCAGTTGATGAAAGAATGGAGGGGGTTGGTGTTTCAGATATGTCCTATGAAAAACACTTCCTTGAACATTTTCACAAAGCATGCTTTAACCTGTTACATGAACTTGTTATGAGGCGTGCCTTATCCATCGAACTTGAAGAACACCTAGTAAATCAAGTTCTGAAGGTAGAGGATGGGAGGTTTGCTTATACTGATGATGCTCTTGTTCTTGTAGCTTGCATTCTTATTATAAGGACATCCACAGGGTCCAGTTTGGGAGATGACTCCTTAAGACTCAAAATCTGCAAAGGCTACGCTGGTTTTATTATTGAGAAAGTGAAAGCTACATATTCAGGGTGCTTAAATATCCAAGAATTTTGTGCAAGTTTTCCATCCCTATTTCATTTGGAAGTTCTTCTCATGGCTTTTCATTCTTCAAATGCATTTGAAAAAATCAAAATGGCAGAGAATATTTTTTCTACCCTCAACAATGTAAGTTGTCCTCCAGTGGAACTTAACAGCACACAATTGGTTTGCTGGTCTTTGCTAACAGCACACAATATTCATACCAATCTAATCAATCAAGCCAAAAAGTAGTTTAACAACCAGCTCATCAATTATTTCATCAAGCTGTCTATGATTTTTTGCTTATAATGGTAGGCTGGAAAAATATTCAACAGAACAGTGCAACTGAAGAATATCTGCTAATATAGTTGAGAAGTTTTAAAGTCAGTAACAAACATGAGACTAGATGTAATCCTTTTATAGATGGTCCCAAACCTGCAATAAATGATTATGGAAAATGATCATGTTCATTGATGTTATCCGTTAGAAAGGTGTTTCCCATAAACATGTCAAGCCTTAGGCTGCAGTATAGTATGTGCATTTATATTTTAGAGGATAACAAAAAGCCAAAAATTATGGTGACTATAGTCAGTCCGATATCACGAAGAGATTGCAAGAAAAAAGTTACAATCATTGTTGATATACAATAAAGCTACCGGCAAGGGCAGAGGTTGCCTAGGATCAATCCCCATAGGTGAAGCAAAGACCAAAAATCCTTGCAGGAAAGCATGAACAAAAACTCCTTACACATTAGGTAGGAGAAAACATTCTCAACAGATAAATCTAGGCCTTCTGCTCAGCCAGAGGACTCAGTTTTGCATAATAAAAGGACATCAACTCTACTGATGCATTGATTAAACAGTCCTATGAGGTAAGAAAGGAATTAAGTTTATAGTCAGGTAGAAGTAACCATCACAAATTGGTTAATTTTAAGCATTTTATCAAAGCCAT
>LPNX011116798.1:8749-19365 GCA_001517045.1 Pseudotsuga menziesii | reverse complement strand
TGTATCTGGGAAGATCTTCTCAAACGGGAGTTAAGCACTAGGCCGCGTGGAGGCTTGGACAGAGGGGATAACCCCCCGAATCCTTGTCAAAATGTAACCCATGACTTTTGCGCATCTGGGGATTCTATCCTAGACAAATTTTCGGGCTCAACTACCCTGCCCATGCATACGAGTTCGGCTGACGACTGTCCCCCTAGATAGCTGGTATTGTCAAGGTAGCCTTAGTCTGTTGTCTTTTTAGGGTTCATACCTAGGTAAACCGGAAGGTTATTTCTGGTTCACCTCGAATGGGCTTGGAAGGTAACCCTTGTAGAAAGTGCAGGAGGGTGGTGGGTGATTCCTCCACTTGTGCCTGAGAACCCCTCAAGGATTCCAAGTAACTGTTCATCATCTTTCTTCGGGAAAGTTTATCTTTATACCCTGGTTTGATTGCTTGAGACTCTAGGATCTTTTTAGTGTGTGCTCTATGGATTTTCTTGTGTTTAGTTGGCCTTAGGGTGTGATTAGTTAAAGTCTTTAATTTTGGAGGATCAACTGCTTAGAAGGTCAAGAAGGTTGAGAAACCTTCCTCCTCTCACCACATTGGAGCCTCCACCTTTACCCCAAAGGTGGAGATTAAGCACAGGCGGTTCTTTTGAACCAGTAGGAATAGGTGAGGTTCTTGGTGAACTGGAACTGATAGCTAACCGCTTTGACTTTGACACAGTTGAGATAGAAGAATTGTAAACTGACGAGTTTGCAAAAAATTATAATACTCCCTTGACTAATTTGAACAATCCAGTGATCGTGCAGGTTAGACCCTTTGATTCACCAGTGCTAGGTGTACCTGTGGGTAGAGTCATGTCTTCTGCGGGAGAAAGTTCATTTGTCTTCACCTCAACCCTTCCAGTTGAAGGGGTACTACCTCCCCCGGTTAGTGCCCCTAGATCTAGTTTACCTTCCACACCCTTAACTCCAGCAAGCCGGGTGGTCCAACCACCTGTCTACTCGAACATTGGAGGTACTTCTGGTGATGTGGTTACTGGGACCCCCAGTATACCTACAATTCCTTCTTCCTTCCCTTACACTACCCAAAGTGGTCCGGTGGGATCCTCGGCATTTGTCTAAGGATTCCCTTGGAATGGAGGTCACATTCCCCCATCCAGTCCATACTTAGGTCCACCTCCTTCATATGTAGGAGTGCAGTTTGGCAGCAACACCTCTTATGGGCAAAGCTACCAAACCCTTATTTCGGTCCCATACACGAGCTCTCCCTTCTCTTTGTTTAGTGGAGGGATACCAGCTCCAGTCTTTCAGACCCCTACTTCTATGGGGACGGCCCGAACCACTTACACTGCACCTCCCACCCAAAATCCAGTGGCTTACAGATGGAATCCATTCCAAAGTAATCTTTCCACTTCACAACAGGTGTCGGGGGGAAACCCCACTTTTACCTATGGGAATTTGGGGGCAGGACCCTCTAATCCCCAAGCTGGCACATCTAGTGCACCGGTTAGGCCCAAAATTCCCTTTCTGGCAACTTTAAACTTTCCAGACTTATCAAAATTGATGAACGATCCGGTGAGGCATGACCCCTTGTGGCCACCTATTCCCACCAAACTGCCCTCGGACATCCCTAAGTTCGAAGGTAAGGCTCGTGAAGATCCTGGGGCACATGCCACCACCTTCCATCTATGGTGTTCTTCCAACTCATTGAATGAAGATTCAGTGAGATTTAGGCTGTTCCAGAGGACCTTGACAGGCACTATGGCAAAATGGTACATTGAGCTACCTTCTGCTGCTTTTAGTAGCTTCTAGGACTTTGCTACTGCTTTCCTTAGCCACTTTCAACTTCTGGTTCGTTACGATTTTGGAATGGACTTGCTGTCCACCTTTAGACAAAATAAGGAAACCCACATCTTGGATCATATCCAAGAGTGGAGGAGGCAAAAGAGCCTTATCAAAGCCACCATCCCTCCTGAGTTTCTATTAGAATGGTTCATTAAATCATTATTACCCTATATATCTAAGGATGTTTCCACATCAGGAGTGACTAGTGAGGAAGAAGCCATACTCAGGGCCCAGCAGTTGGACTTGATTTATTCACAGTCTGGGATCTTGTATGAAATCATCCCTGAGGCACCTATGCCTTCTCATGAGGCCGAGAAACCAAAGTCTGGACCCCATGCCGATAGTGTGGTTAGGTCCATTAATTCTCCCACTGTAGAGTCTTTGACAAAACAACTTCACCAATTGTCTGTCAAACAGTCTATGGTGGAGGAAGCAAAGGCTGCCCCCTCTCCCCAAAATGCAAATGTGTTTGCTCAAACTTCTCAGAAGGGAAATCAGCAGCCCGACGGGAAGAAGAATAAGGGTAAAAAAGGAGAGGGAAACCAAAACAATCCTAAACCCGCGAACAATGCTGACGGGGGCAAAAAGGAAAAGAAGAAAGTCAAGTTCCATTGTAAGTTGTGCCAAGGGGACCACCTTACTCATCTTTGTCCCCTTATGGAACAAGCTCAGAAGCTGTTGAAAACTCAACCACCGACTGTCCTGAAGGATCCTTTTCCCCAAGGGAAGAATTCTGCTTCAGCTTGTACCGTAGCAGGGGGTAGTCAAACTGCTCCTGACCCTAATTATATCAACATGGTACGATCCTCAACTTTGCTACAAACCAGGAACAAAAACTATGAGAAAGATACTGAAGAGAAGGGTAAAGCTGTAGGTGAACCTTCCAACCCTCTCACTATAGAGAAACCTGCAGAAATAATGCCAAAGATACCCAAAGGTGTCTTTAAGAAGACTTTCCATAACCCAAATGCCAGGGCCGCTTCCAACTACTCAGTAGTTGAATACTTATCTCAGACTCCGTGTGCAATGTCAGCTTTGGAGGTGCTACAGAGCTATCCCGCTCAGCGGGATGCCCTCTTAGCAGCTTTAGGTAGCATGGATTCTTCTGGTCTCACAGTGAAATTTCATCTTTCTGATGTTAAAATTTGCCTCCCTTATCATGTAGCTCTATCGATAGATGTTGTCCATGGTGGTAAGACCATTGGAAAAGCAGTTGTTGATGAGGGAGCCTCTACATGTGTTATTTCCCTGTCCTATTGGAAAGCTCTTGGATCCCCAGAGCTGGTCCCATCAACCACTTTAGTTACTGCTTTTGATGGAAGGTCTTTCCGTCCACATGGTATCCTGCCAGCTTTTGAGATTAAGTTGCCTGGCAAAGTAGTGTCTGTTGAAGTTGAAGTGATTGATTCTCCCTTGGACTACAATTTGCTTCTGGGTAGGAATTGGACTTATGCAATTTCTGTCGTTGCATCTGTTGTCTTTCGTGTCATGGTTTTTCCACATGAGGGCAAGCTGGTCACTATTGACCAACATGATTTTACCCGAAAAGGCCACTTAGAGTCTAAAGATTCCACTGTGCCATTGGTTGATAAGGCCAAACCTGCTGCACAGAGCTTGGGGGTTGGAATGTATGCATCATTGATGGGCACATTCGATATTCTAGCTCCAGTCCTTTATATCGGTTCTACTACTGTAGGGAAGTCCATTGATTCGATGGTCGATAGGACTGATCCTTGGGTCCTCCCAACCCCTCAGGTACCGAAAGTGCCCTTATCTGCAGTGGAAGTGGCATATCAAGCTATTACCCAAACCACTGTATATCCCATTCCAGATCCTCTTACAGTCTCAGATGGTCTGTAAGAAGTCCACTTTCCCGCATGGGCGGAAAACTCTTTACATTCCATAGATTGCTTAGAAACCATTTTACCTTCCGATGAAGCTATTCTGGAAGCTATGTGTGCACATGATAAGATATGCGAGGATCTTCATCATAAGTATTATTTCCTTCCAGAGCTTAGCAAGATAGAAAACCAAGAGTTTCATGTGAGACTGCCTGGAGATGTTGATACACCTATCAACCCTTTACCTAGGGAAGGAGTGTTTGCCGAGGGGAATATGGAAAACATTTCTGCCACTATACTGATCAACATCTCTGTTAAACCAGATGTCATGGAAAATATCTATATAGGGGCAAACTGATCTCTGGAGGAGATTGCCATCTATACTGCCCTTTTCAAGGAATTCCGTGATATCTTTGCCTGGTCATATGAGGAGATGCCAGGCATTGATCCATCTATTGTTCAACATGAGATCCCAACCTATCCTGATGCTAAACCGGTTCGGCAAAAATTACGCCCCGTGAACCCGCGTAAAGCGGCGGCTGTGAAGGAAGAGGTTGAAAATCTATTGAAAGCAAGTTTTATATATCCCATTGCTTTGACTGAGTGGGTGTCCAACCCAGTTCCTGTGGATAAAAAGCAAGGGACTATTTGCGTTTGTACGGACTTTTGAGACCTTAACAAAGCCTGTCCCAAGGACAACTACCCCACTCCATTTATTGATCAAATCATAGATGCATGTGCGGGTAGTGAGGTATTCTCGTTTATGGATGGTTTCTCCGGCTACAATCAAATCCAAATCAAATTGAAAGACCAGCATAAAACTACTTTTATTTGCCCTTGCGGTACATTTGCGTATAGAAAAATGTCCTTTGGGTTGAAAAATGCAGGGGCAACCTTTCAACAAGCCATGAACTTTGCTTTTCACGACATAAAATCCATTGTTGAGCCTTACCTTGATGATATGCCTGCTCATTCTCGCAAGAGGATCCAGTATCCAAATCATTTACGGTTGATTTTTGAGAGATGCAGATACTATAAAATTCGCTTGAATCCCCACAAGTGTGTTTTCTGTGTCGAATCAGGTAGATTGCTTGGATTCATTGTATCTAGTAGAGGCATTTAGGTGGATCCCTTAAAAGTCGAGGTTATTGTAAATCTTCCTCCTCCTCGTACACTTAGGCAACTTCAGAGTCTACAAGGAAAGTCTAACTTCCTTCGACGTTTTATCATTAATTATGCCAATATCACAAAAGGTTTCATGTCCCTGCTTAAACAGAACACCCCATTTGTATGGGATGAAACTGCACAACTCGTGTTGGAGGCATTAAAGAAATCCTTGTTGTCGGCTCCTTTATTACGCCCACCAGATTATTCTAGGGATTTCATATTATATCTGGCCACGTCGGAGTCTACCATTGGGGGAGTGCTAGTTCAGGAGGACGACAAGCCCGTTGAGCATGTTGTCTATTACCTTAGTCGTGCTTTAGTTGGACCTGAGCTTAAGTACTCCCACGTCGAGAAGTTAGCCTTAGCAGCTGTGTATGATGTACAGAGGTTATGGCACTACATCTCACTAAGGACCACTACTGTAGTGGCAGATGTAAACCCTTTCCAATATGTTTTATCCCGACGCATTGTTAGGGGAAAATTCAACAAGTGGATAGTCATTCTCCAATAGTTTGACTTGGTTTTCCAATCCGCTAAATCCAAAAAGTCCTTAGTTTTTGCCGAGCTGATAGCAGAATTCCCTACGGAAGAAGATGTAGTGGTTGAGGATGACTCATTCCCAGATGAGCACATCTTCCTTATATCCACCTCTGGTCCTTGGTACGGAGATATTCTTATATATCTCCAGACATTGAAGTATCCTACCACTTACTCTAGGGAAGACCGACGCAAGTTACGCCTTCATGCTAAAAACTACCTCATTATAGGAGATACGTTATATCAACGAGGGGTAGATTCTGTCTTGCGTCGCTGCCTTATTCATGAGGAAGCGGAGATTGTCCTAAATGATTCCCATAGCGGAGCATGTGGGGGTCATTTATCTGGGTTAGCAACGGCCCAGAAGATATTACGTGCTGGTTATTTCTGGCCCACTATCTTTAAAGATTGTGTGGAAGCTGTGAAACGCTGTCATCCGTGTTATCTTTACACCAGAAAAATGCGGTCACATCCTGCTCCCTTGTTTCCCGTTGTATCGGTAGGCCCCTTCATGAAATGGGGGATCAATTATATGACATGCAACCTAGCCTCGGCTAGGGGGCATAAATACATCATTGTCGCTGTCGACTATTTCACAAAATGGGTAGAGGCAATGCCTACTTTCAAAGACAATAGGGAAACGACAATTTACTTCGTGTTTAATCAGATTATTGCTAGGTTTGGTATTCCCAAGGTGATTGTCACTGACCATGGCAGTCATTTCCAAAATCACATGATGACAGAGCTGACCACCATGCTCGGATTCCGACAAGAGCATTCTTCTCCATATTATCCGCAAGCAAATGGTCAGGTTGAGGCTGTAAACAAGACTTTAAAAACTATCCTTAAACATACTATTGATGCAGCCCGCTCGAATTGGCACATCATGTTATATCCTGCTCTTTGGGCTTATCAAACCAATGTCAAAACTGCTATGGGTTTTTCCCCCTTCCAACTCGTTCACGGGGTGGAAGCTATTATGCCGATTGAATGCGAAATCCCATCTTTACAGATAGCTATTCATGTGCTACCGGATACGACTGAGCTTGAGGAACGGTTACTCCATTTAGAACACCTTGATGAACAACGTAGAGATGCGTTGACTGCAAATCAGGCTCATAAAAATAGGGTTAAATCTCAATACGATAAATCGGTCAAACCTAGGGTTTTCCTTGAAGGGGAACCTGTCTTGCTCTGGGACCAAGATAAAGAACCTCTGGGGGTAGGAAAATTCAAGGCTATGTGGTTAGGACCCTATGTCGTGTCTAAATTTTTGAGTAAAGGCGCATATGAATTAGTGGATTATGATGGGAATAAGCTTCCTGAGCCTAGAAATGGGCTCTACCTGAAGAAGTACTACGCTTAGGCTTAGCACTTTTTCTTGTATATTAGTGTATGTATTTTTATGTACATTAGGTTGTCAATTTCATTTTTTATACTATCTGTTGGTTGTTGCAGATGTCTTCCGAGATGTATGTAGGTTTCACTGATGGCGCCAACTGCCACACTTGTAACCTGGCTTCGGCAGCATGGGTTATCAATTCCCCCTCAAGATAGCTTGTTGCCGCGGGAGGCGCTTGTCGAGGCCATGCTTCCAATAATGTTGCTGAGTATAGGGCTGTAATTGAGCTCCTATGGGATGCTTTGTCACGAAGCATCACCCAGCTTGAAGTCCGTTTGGATTCTCAGTTGGTTGTTTCCCAGCTCAATCGAGATTATCAGGTACGTCATCCTACATTGTTACGTTAGTTCATGCAAATTCGTTTATTGGAAAGACATTTTGAAGTTATTACTTTCAATCACATTCCAAGAAACCAAAATTCATTAACTGATGCATATGCTAACTATATTTTGGACTGGCATCTCACACACATTTTATAAAATATACAACAAACATATAAAAAACATTTGTAAATAAACTGACAACCAAACACAAATATATATATATATGTAAATATCTGTCATAGATAGGCCGAGTCTGATATGTAGATCCCATCATGTACAAAATATACAAAAATGTGGATCAAAATCCATCAAAATGCCCTAAAACTAAGACTGCCTGCCATGGCCACTGGGACCTCCTTGGTCCCCATGATCTCTGTGCCCCCTGTCTTCCTCAGCCTCCTCGGCTTCGACAGCCTCCACTGCATCTCTGTATACACATACTACCCTAGCTACCCGTCTGAAAAGATGTAGCCAGGCTGGTGGAACTCCAACTACGGACTCTTGCATGGCTACAGGGAGATGCTCTATCCATATCGTAGGTACTCGCTCGGTCAGCCTGCCTAGCTTCTCCTCGAGTACCCTGATCAATCCTGGGTCTCCCCCTGCAACAGGATGTACGAAGGTACGTGGGTTCCCTACAGGGCGGACTGGTCCAATATCTGCATTTTGACACATAAGTAGGGTTTAGACTTGTGCATGTATATATCCCATCATTTGAAAATCCATAAAAATTTGATAATGATAAAAAATAAAAATACTTACCCATCTCTCCCCATGCTCCTCCTGGAGGGAGGACTAGGTCAGGATCACCTCAGAAATCTAACCCGGTGTATGGAAACTGCTCCAACGCTGGCACCTGTCGTTCCCACCATGCATAGAAATCATCATCATACAGGCTATGTACTACATCTCCTCCTCCTTAATGGAGGAAGATATCTCCCCACCAGCTCAGCCTCGGCTGACGTGGATGAGTGACCTATAATGGTACAACAGGGCTCATAGCTGGTACCCTCTCAAAGAAGAACGCTACCAGTATACTAGCATAGCCAAAGTTCTTCCTTCTTCCCCTCCTACAGTCGGATAATTGCCTCTTCATGATGGGTGAAATTCCCGTACACCAATCAAAAAGAGTGCCTCTAAAGCAATCCACCGCCACTCTCATCTGAGTCCTGGTGGCCATATGCAACCCTGTTGACCCTGAAAGTCTAAAAATCGTACTGGCTAGTACCTGCAGTGTAAGATCCTGTATGTCTGCGATGAGAACGCTGCTGCCTTTCTTTTGAGTACCCGGCCTGCAGAATACATCGACATAGTTCTGGAAACTTAAGGGGTCTCCACCCCTGCCAGTGCCTTCCAGGTTCACCGGTGCTCCCTGATGTGACAACCTGGTTATGAAGTAGATGTCTTGTGTGGTAAGCTCCAAAGTCTCACCTTGGATATTGAACATCCCCAGGTCATGATCCCAATAATGGACTAAGAACTCTAATATGTGGACATTGGCCCGCATGGGCGATGTGAAAAAGAACTTGAGAAGCCCACTAGTACTCAAAGCTTGGATAGTAGGCGGGCTTTGGAGAGCCGCTTGATCCATCGCTTCATGTTCCCTCTCTCTCCACTCCGGCACCATGTTTTTCCTGACAAAAACATACAATTTGATTCAGTATTCCATAATAAAATTTTAAAAATCTTGACTATTTTTAAAGCATTTACCTATCACGCAGCATTCGCGACTGTCCATTGGGACAAGTCGCGAGCCATTCATGACTTAGCTATTCAGCAACTCACGAATGGAACTCGTATTTGCGACTATTCCACTTAGCAACCCGCGAATAGATTTTGCCACATTTTAGGTTGATGAATTATACTGAATTAACTACTAAATTGAAAATTTGTTTGGATCAAATTAAAGAGCTAAGGGTGTAGATTTACCTGAAGCTGACGGTTTCTGAATCCGAAGGTCCAATTGTCCACTGCGATCAATCAAAGATAGAGGGTAAACTTTCCTTTTTGGCTCAAAAAGTGCAAATGGTATGAAATGTTTTGATTTTCAAACTATTTATAGAAATAAAATTTCATCAAGTGGGTCTTTTTATATAGTTCGACATGTTAATTGATTAATATTACCCTCTTTGTGCCTTGGAACAGGTTTACCAACTTTTACAAAGTGTTGATGCTTCTATAGGGTGGTTTTTTGCTCTTTCCAACACATCTTGGCATTTTATCACTCCACATTAACCTTGGTACTCAACATTTTGCCACGGACTATGGTATTTTAAGCCATTAGTCCCTTGTCTCTACCATTGTTCTTCCGTGGCTAGGATCTTTTTTCATGAGTATCATCCTTATATGCCATTGCCATCCTTTGGCAGTCATTCCGCCACTATTTCAGGCCCTGGGGTTTCCTCATAGCTATTTTTCACACCAAATAGAGCTTCTTATGAATCTCTTTTTATAAGCTATCCCTTTATAGGACTCCCCGACCTTATGGAGTTTCTTTTGGCCCAGGTCTGAATCCTTCAAAACAAACTTGACTGCCGAGTTATCTTGTCCATTTAAGCTCGTTAAGAATATGTGAATAGGCATCCGCATTGGTGGTAGGTTATCTCTTTCTCGGACCATGCGGAATAATACGAGAAAGGATCACTCTCTTTTCTTTGGAATTGAGAAGAGTATTCTCAGGTATAGGTTTTAACTTTTCCGGACCTGAGGGACTAAATTGTACGGAAAAGGAACACCCGGTTTGAGCTTAGTTTTCTCTTTTTCCTGCTCTGGACCCAAACATGAAAAAGATTCCGAGTGTACTTTGTGTCTTTGTCATGCTCGTTAAACACTCAAGAACAAAGCAACGAGTTTATTGTTGTAAGCCCCATTTATCGTAACCAAATGGATCTTTCCGACTGATCTTGCTTTCCTTCACACTCGTAAAACTCAAGCTATTTTATGCTATTATGGAAGGAGCGTTGGGTAGGTGGTAATTTAACCTTTTTCAGACCTTCCCGACTAAGTACGAAAAAGGTTCACCTTTTCTTCTTCAGAAGTTAAGAGAGTTATTCTATGGTTTGTTTTATACTTTTTCGGCCTTAGGAGACTAAATTGGATGAAAAAGGACCCCCCTGGAGTCTTCTTGGCATTTTCAGACTCTCTAAATATGAAAATACTGCATGAGCATTTACTAGTTCGGGCTCATTAAATCCACGGATCAGTGTATCAAGCATTATTTTCCCATCTCTTCAAGCTTGTTAAAAAATGAAGAGGGAACCGAGTTTACTTTCCTGGACTCGTTAAAACTTAACAGGGAAGGTAAGGAAGAAGTTTTCTCTTGTTTTCAGTAAAGGCAGCATGTCATCCTTGAACATAGCACTCTTTTCTTTCCGATATCCATGTTTCAATATACACTTGTGTTCAGCTATCACTTTGAGTTTTGACTCCTCCTCTTGTCCATTATACCTAGGGAATCTGCTCATGTCTCCTACATGACAAATAAGTCTAGTTGTTATATCTATTCGTTGTATGTTG
>LPNX011116771.1:278449-336844 GCA_001517045.1 Pseudotsuga menziesii | reverse complement strand
CTTACGCGCCCTGGGTCAACTAAAAAGACATAGCTTGACATTGCCGTCGCTATAGCGACGTAGCTCCGTGGATACAGCGACGTTGAAGGAGGAAGCCGTCGATACAGCGACGGCGGAGATTACCAACGTCGATACAGCGACGAGTAAGCGTCGATACAGCGATGGCACGTTCATTTTGCTTCCGATTTCACACCAAAAAGTATGAAACGTGGAAAACCTCCGTGGAAAAACCCGCGCTTTTGTATTAGTGTATACCCGAATTTGGATAAATTTAGTACTGGAAAAAAGATTTCCAAAATCCATTAATCTAGAGTGTCTAGACTATTTGAGGCAAGCAAATCGTTATGGATTATGTCGACAAATTAAAAAAAGGAACCTTCAAATCCAAAGTGCCAAACTTCAAAAGAACAGTTTTTGAAGATAGAAGATACTCCTTGTCACTGTTTTACCATGCATAGAATTGGCTCAACTGCACAATTCTATTTTTTAAGTAAAAAGTTCTACAAGGACCAGGAAACTTTATAATTCATCATCCCTCATGGTCCAACTTAATTGAGTTCAAAATTCGATATTGATGTACCACCTATATTCAATATAATAAATGTTTACATAGTCTCAAAACAAAATGCAAACATATCAACTGCTTCTAGCATGTTTTGAAGCACACCATACTTCAAATTTCACTTCCTTCTTTATTATTCTTCCATATTTACTATTTATCAGAACTAAATGTCAAATTAGTTATTCACCAACAATATTAGATACTTATATATGCATTCCACTGAAAATAACAATCTATGCTAGACTTGTGTTACAGGCCTGGAGTCAGGATTGATATTTTCCTTAACTTTAGCTCTCTCATTTACTGTAAGAATTGCATACTTCTTACAGATAGAAAATATATCTAGAGCTAAGTAATGACTTGCAATCACAAAAAGTAAGTCAAACTTTTCTCTATTTCTCAATCTTTCTTCTTCATGCCAAAAAGCATGAAACTTTATTAACACTTAGAATAATTGAACCCATTATCTTAAGATTTTAATTGTTGAAAAATAATATCAATTGTATCGACCTAGATTATTTTACTGCATAGTAATGGAATAGAAGTAGAACCAATACCATTAATGTGCCTTCAATCTTGCTAATTTCTGCAAGAAGGGGAGCTTCATCAATGAATGGTAATTTAGCAACACCCTATACCAAAAAAACATTATTAATACAAATTTCAAATATCTGATTCAAGGAAGACATTAAATGTAAAGAGACAATATAGGCTCTACAAATTAATCAACATGATGTTAAACATACCTTCTAGACATATTGCTTGCCATTCATATCAATTTCAAAATCTCTCATCCATAGAGAAATTTGCATATATGAGTAAACCAAAGCAAGTGTTGTTCTATTTATATAATTAGCATGTATCCTAAAGCAAAAGCAATTTCAGGCATAGAAACAATTTCTCACTAGTGGGATAGAAGTCAATGATAGGGGAATTGGGATCAATCATTAATGGCCTGTAATGCTTAGGAAGTGCATTTGCACTGTAACAAGATCTATGTCTTAGACAATGACATTTTGGTACATGAAAAAAGTAAGGGTAATATAGAAAAATTAGCAAGTTTATATTAGTGATATTACCTTGCAGCGGGAAGAACTCCCATTAGCCGATTGAATGGATTGAATGGACTCTAAAGATTAAATGGAATATTTAACTGACTAAGACCCATAATATCATAGGAAAAGGGTGCATAATGGTACGGATAATATCCGGAAAATAAATAAACCAGTTAACAAATATTTTCAACTTGATTACAATGCAAACTTGTTTTTGCATCACTTCAATTAGAGGTAAACATATATCGCAATAATTGTGTAATGATATTAATAATATTTCAAAATGAATGGAGTGTCAAGCATGGTACATATTAGATCACATTAATTTGCTAATTTATTCTGAGAATCCACATCCTGGTTCTTTTACATTACCAGTGTTCAACATGATACATTGATATTATTAATATAATAGTCTATACACACCATGGGTTTGGGTCTGTTAAAAACTTAAAACAACATCATCCTTTTTCTAGCCACTAGGGTTGTCTAACCTATTGTCAAATTAGGCTCATCTCCCTTTACTTTTCCTGAATTCTTTTTAGGTGGTACAAAAGGTAATGATATGTATACAAAATCATGTTCATCACACCATTTAATCCTTGAGCTTTAGCACTAAATTCTCTCATTATTGTATTTATGAAGTATTCATCAATGGAATCACGTGAGTGGTTCCGTGGTTGAGGAAGGTCACAAATATCAGTGCTCTCATGGTTGCAATAGCATCTAAGGGTAGAATTTCCATTGCATCAACACCCTCTACAAGGTAACTCATAGCCTAGTCTGTTGATGATCAAGTTTAGAGGTTCTTTAGGTTTTTTGTATTCTATATGCAATTTTAGGTAACTTCACTTGATGGTTGCTCCTATGGTTTGGTCAAAATGAATTCTAGGTTTGGAAATTTGGCTCTTTTCAAGGTACAAATGTGAATAATAATAATAATAGATACATCGTGCATAAAATTTCCATTCGACTACAAAAAATGAAATATTTTTTGCATGTTAACTAAACACCTGACAAAGGTTACAGAACTACTTGGTCTCCTTAAATCCTAAATTGTGCACAATGATGCTGAGGAGTATATATGGAAATAGATCTGAAGTTTACTCATAAAACCCATAACAAAGGTACATGTGAGGAAGGTTTTAGTTTCTCGAATAATCAAATTTTGATTTTAACAATTGCAATAGTGGCAATCTAACTTTCAATTCCTTGTGGTTTGGGAAGAAGGTTGCAAACTGTCCAATTAACAGCCACAAATTGCATGTTGAAGATGCAGAAAATAAAACTTGTCTTTTGAATGAGCATCTTGTTGGCTCTTTATGAAATGGCAGAGAAGATAAGTTGATGATCAATGAGGGTGGTGTTCCCAATCACTTGAATAATTCAACCCCCGTGACAATGAAAAAGAAAGTGTTTTGGTCTAAGAGCATGGCACGATCAAGCCACTTCATCACTCTTTCCCAAATCTTGTGAAAATTGGTCTAACTAGACCATCACTTTGAAAAATTATTTCCCATGAAGAAACACCTAATCAATAATTTTGGGAAACATTGAATCAATTTTTACCATTATCTGGATTGTCCTACCCTTCATAGCAGCAGTAACAATGGAGCCATTATCCTTATCTAATTTTGATAGCATTGCTATAGGATTTGTTTTTTCACTCCCACTCTATACTTATATCATTTTTCAGTCCCATTGACATACTTGCTATTGCCATTTGTTTCACATAGATACAATCAATCTTTTTTTTATCTGCCACAATTACCATAAGAAAGGCCATTAATGGTTTTTTCTATTTCTTATTAACACTTCATTCTCATCTCACTCAAGATGGTTTTGTTTCCCACGTATCTAAGTGATCAAATAGAAATAGGCTATGGAAGCCTCATCCTTAACACTCTTCACTGTATACAGAGTTTTTTTATCATAGTGTGCATTGTGATATGGTTGTGTAATTCATACCATAAAATCCACATGAACTTTTTTTGTTTGGTCCAAATGTGATTCAGTGTAGGACCAATGCATTAGAGGAGAGGGCTGAAGGTTAAATTTGGCGTACACACTGATTATAGCTCTGTCTTTTGATGTAAGAGATCCAGGGATGGGACAAATTTTATGTTGTGGTGTTATTGGAAAATCAAACCAATTCATGCATTTGATTTCCAACTTCCAACAGTAATTGTGGCCCCTACTTAGAAGACTCTGCATCTCTTGTGATGTGTGCCTAAACTATAGAATGTTTTAAGGTAAGTAACAAAGAAAAAGAAAATGAGTGGCATACGATTGAAATTTGAGAGATGAGAATATTTTAGGATATGATCTTACAAGCTATCAAAGGATGGAAAGCTTGTTCAATGGTCCAAAAGGTGGGCATCCCAAGAAGGGAATGGTCCCATGTCACAAAAACATGGTCGAATAAGCCAAGGAGATGGCCCATAAAACATTGAAACTATCTCAGCCCCACTAAGGAATGACCCATGTGTGTAAATTAAATATGACTTCCTTCATCTTGTGGACTTGGATTTGAAACAAAGGCATGCATCATGTCCAGGTTAAAACACTACTCCTTAATCGTCATCTCTGCCCGATTCTTCACAACTAGAAATTAAAGGGTTACCCCAATGTATTTTTTTATATTTGATAAGAGGTGGCATTGTATTGGATAAGGGTTACCCCAATGTATTCTTCCTGAATATTCTAGTGGCTTAGACAAGACTAAGAGGAAACCCTGGGTTCAACCCTGGCAATCCTGGGAGGGCCGAATCACTCCCACATGCAATATAGATGTAATTTATCAAATGGAGTTGAAATAGGGGATATAAAATTGTACTTACAGAAGACATTTTCGCAGTCAATGAACTTATGAAACCAGTCACAAAGTCCTAAAACCAGCTACGGTGGGTCAATCAACTCGTGAAGGAAACTCACAGTTCAAAGAAGGAATCTGTGAGGGAATCCATGGATTCATCGGAGTTTCAATAATCAATCCTACAAAGGAACCAACAGAAGTCAAATCGCAAGTCGTAGATTGGTACCAATTCAAAGGAATGACCGAATCTGCGAGGGAAATACAAAGTATTGCAGGAGTGTAATTTTTTTAACGCGCACTATAGGTAAGTGAATAATGAACCAAAATTTTTAGTATTATATGCTTTTATTTTCTTGTTTATTTATTTATTTGTTATTTATTATTATTTTATAATTTTGTTATTTTTTATTATTTTACCATTTTGTTAATTTTTTTGTCCTCAATGTAATTCATCCTTGGAGGCAACATTTTGTGATGAGGTCAATTATGACACTTCACTTTTATATGATTCATGGGTCAATGACATACATATAGGTTGCAAAAAAATTTCCATGGTCCCCTCTAATCATAAATTTTTACATGAATATGTATTTTCCAGAGGTATTCTTAAGGTTTGATGACAATATTGATAATGGAAATGATTCCTATAAGGATTCCATGGCTAGTAATACCTTTTATGAAATCAAAGCTAGTAAATTAGACAATGAATGATACATGTGTGTGTCCCCTTTTAGTTTGTAGTCTGAAAATGCAATAAGAGACCTCTTTGTTAGCATACCAACAATTATTCTCACTTGTTAAATTGACTCATCATTTTTTCTAAGGAGGATGATCTTGAGAATTAATGGGAACCTGAACATGATTTTCTTTCGAATAGGTATTCTCTATAAATCCTAGTCTTATTCTTAGATCCTACCTTTTTCCCATAGTGAGACTTATGCTCTTGAAGTTCCCCATTTTAATTATATCATTGATTTCAACTCTTGTCTTATTTATGATGGATACCCCAATCAAGAGTTAGAGTTGTTGATGAACAAGAAGAATATAGTTCAAGGATTGTTGAAAGGAAGTTAGGACCTATCTATCATGAGTATCCTAGGGAAGAGTTTAGATAGATTATATGCTCTACCTAAATGTGGATTTAATTAAAGTCTATTTTCATACAAATTCATATCTCAGAAGATCTCTTTAAATTCATCGATAATGGAAGGTAATTTCTCAATGAGGTGCTTGGAAAAAACATTATGGTTTTGAAAACAAGGTACATCATTTCTAATATATTATTATTTCATTGTACTTAAATGATACTTTTTTCCACCAACTAGTCCATACAACTAAATAGTTGGACTGAGGTGACATATTAATTGTGATTAGACTTATGCCAATGGATTCTCACTACCATATGAGGCATAAGTTTGGAAACTTTTATTCTTTAATTATATGAAACCATTGAATCCACTATCAATTCTCATTGAATATGATAGGGTTTCAAAAATATTGTATTGGATTGAGTTGTTTCCATATTTTGAATTTATAGGATTTGATTGAACTTATGTAAGTGTATTTATTTGCTTGATATAATGCATTAGTCATATAATTATTTTTCACATTCATTTGTTATGTTTTCACAAATTTTTAAACTTTTAACCTTTAGTTAACTTAATTTATTATTTTTTTGGATTATTATCTAACAACAATTGAAATAATATGTTTTTCTTTAATATTTTTTTAGGGTTGGGTTATTTTATGTTAAAAAAATGGTTCTTTCAACTCATTAATCTATATAGATGTTAATAAATTATTTCACAATCTTGAACAAGTGGGCTTGGTTCTAAATTTCTCACAAAAAATTAATTTGAAAGGCCAAAAAAATCTATAATATATGTCATTAAAATGAATTTCAAATAAATGAACAAATAAGTGGGGCATTCATCTTGGTCTCTTAATCAACATCAATCACTATAAAACAATGTAATAAGTGACAAATGCGTAGGCATATAAAGAAAAAACATTTATCTAATGATTCAGTACAACATTAAATGCACAAATTATGTAAAACATACCTTATCTACATCCATTTTATGTTTGGACTTTCCTTTTTGCATTTATCAAATTCCCATGATGATGTGTATTTCTATTAAATACAAATTTGATCCATTTTGAGTTGTAAATATATTGTATTTCTTTCCACCTTCCCTTAAATTAGGCTTATGAAGGTGTTGATATTTTGGTTGTCTGAAAATCATTTATGCACTCAATATATTTGTGTGATCATATTAAAGAATAGAATGATTATCCCACCTTCCCTTAAATTAGGATGATGAAGGTGTTGATATTTTGGATGTATGAAAATCATTTATGCACTCAATATATTTGGGTGACCCTCCCACATTGTCAATGCATGCACCTAGTCTAACGACGACGACAATGATGATGATGATGAAGATGGTGATCACGATGTTGATGTTATATGAAATGATGAAGATGATGATGCCGATGATGTTGATGATGATGATGATGATGATGACGTTTAAGTCTGGAAACCCCCCCACATCATCAATACATGCGTCTAGTCTAACAATGCAAAATTTCAGACCAAGCCAACACATATATAAAAATTTCAACGTTGGCCCCATGTAGCACATTAATTAATGTATAGGTATGGTTTTTGTTGCTCGAATGGTTAATGTCAGTCATGTTTGACGATGAAGATGATGATGAAGTTGACGATGATTATGATGATGATGATGATGACGATGATGGTAACGATGATGGTGATGATTATTATGATGATGTTAGTTATGATGACAATGAAGATGACGATGGTGATGATGATGATGATGAAGAAGATGGTCATCACGATGTTGATGTCATATGAAGTGATGAAGATGATGATGATGAGGATGATGAGGATGATGAGGATGATGAGGATGACGATGATGATGATAATGATGATGATGTTTGAGTATGGAAACCATCCCACACTGTCAATGCATGCGTCTAGTCTGACTATGCCAAATTTTATACCAAGCCAACAAATATATAAAAAATTTCAACGTTGGCCCCATGTAGCACATTAATTAATCTATAGGTATGCTTTTTGCTGCTCGAATTGTTAGTGTCATTCATGTTTGATGATGACAATGATTATGATGATGTTAGTTATGACGATGATGATGACGATGATGACAATGACGACGTCGATGCCAGCGCCGGCGCCAATGATGATGATGATGATGAAGATGGTGATCACGATGTTGATGTCATATGAAATGATGAAGATGATGATGACGATGATGATGATGATGATGATTATGATGATGATTGTTGGTTTATTGGTCAATACCGAGAGGGGGGGTGAATCAATATTGTTATTTACTAATTTAACCAATTTTTAAATCTATCATTAAATACACATAACAACAAGAATACCCAAAACAAAATTTTAACGTGGAAGCCCAATAGGGTAAACCACCAATACTTCCTATTACTGCAAAATTATTATTTACAAATAGTTTTGCCTATTGCTACAGACAAGGATGGTATTATACCCTATTTAACAGCAACTACTGGAAGGAGTCTATGATCCCCTAGTTTATCAGCTACTACTGAAAGGATGCTACGACACCCTACTTACCAGCTACCACTGGAAGGAGGCTATGGTCCCCTATTTTATGAGATTCTACTGAAGGGATGCTACATCACCTTGTTTTGTCAGCTACGACTGACATGATGCTCTTACACCCTATTTACCAGCTTCTACTGGAAGGAGTTAACAACCCCCTGTAAGCATGTTTCCTTCCCTAGCACCACCATGCCACCCTATTATGTTTTCTTTAATATACTAGATGTCTTTCCCCTCCATTCTCTGTCACACCCACTGGCCTCTGTTTTTTATTTTCTGATCTGGAACTTGAGACCCATTCTCTCACTCATACTTCTGCGTATAAGTATATTCACATTTCTTGTGGTCGTATTGTTCTGGAAACACACCCTTTCATAAACATGCCCTTTCAAATCTGATAATCTCACTTATCATAATTCTGTTTATGAACATTTAATTATTAAAATTAAAACTATCAGATACTCTTCCAATAATGGCATATAATCTCTTCATACTTGTGGGAATCACTTGTAAGGATTGCAGGAAATATTTACTACGTGTAAATATCGAACCAAAAAATTCTTCTGCAGCCTTTCATTCATTCAGCACCTCGAAATCCATTTCCACAACTTGACTTAACGTTTTCTGGTGCTTCCACAGTCTCCTTCTCCATAATCAATCTAGGTCATTGATCTAATTTTGAGACTCTCCTGTCTGTCGATCTATCACAAAAATTTCCTCCTCGAAATCGTATTTCTGCACCACGGTTTCCTCATTAATGATTCCCCATCGTTGATCTTCATCGGGTGTTTTCCTGACCGTTGATCTGAGGTAAGATGCAGATTGTGGGATGCAGAAATGTAACATTTCCTCAAATCATAGCTCGACCTTCCGCAAGCTCCTTTCCGCAAGATTCTTCCCACAATCTCCTTTCTGTAAGCTCATTTTTGCAAGCTCCTTTCTGTAAGCTCCTTTCCACAATCTCCTTTTTGTAAGCTCCTTTCTGCAAGCTCCTTTCCATAAGCTCCTTTCCGCAAGCTTCTTTCCGCAATTTTCTTCTGCACCGTTGATATTTTGCGGAGTCTTTCCTGACCTTTAATCTTTCGGATTGTGGGTTTCAAATCGTAGGTTCATAGAATATTTAAACATTATTTACACAATTCCCTTTCTGCATTTTTTCTTCTGCACCATCGATCTCTTTTAGCGGAACTAATCTTAGCTGTCCGATCTTGATCTTTTGCGGAACTTTGGATTTTCTGCCTAACTGTCAAAATTAATCCTTAACCGTCAGATCTAGTGCAGGACTAATATAAGCTGTCTGATCTTGATTATTGCGGAAATGATCCTTAGTCGTCGGATCTCATGCGAGATGCTTCCAGACCGTCAATTTTAGATCAAATACAGATCTCACCATGATTTTGTGGATCTGCATGATTTCTCTTGCGGAAATCCTCTGTGACTATTTCTAACAGTTTTGAAGATTTATATACATAGAGAATTTTATCATGCTGCTGATTATAAGGAATTTATAAACACTTTCGCAGATATAGTTTCTCTGAAGAATTTATAAACACTCTTGCAGATATAATTTATCTGTTCTTCGATTGTCACATATACTCTATCTCCTGTTCATTTCACTCTTCTGCAGTTCCACTCTTCATTTGTCTAACCAACTTTGTCATTCATATTGCATCTCTATTTCTACTCGACCTCTGTTCTTTGTTTCATTAACCATTGTTTACATCATACTGTCCACACTGTCTTGGAATTCTTCAGATCAGTCATTCATGTTGTCTTATCATCCATGTCCATCTCATCCATTGCATTTGTTATAAATGAAATTGTATGACATCATCATTAGGACACCATCATATTCCATGTCATCATATGTGTCATTTCACATCACCAACTATGTCATGCCATGCCATCACTACCTTAGTCTTTCATGAAATATTCCTTTGTCATTCGTGAACACCTTTTACATCAATGACAACTATATACCCAACAATGATGATGGTGATTGAATCTGGAAACCCTCCAACACCGTCAATGCATGTGTCTAGTATAACCATGCCAAATTTTAGATCAAGCCGACACATATATAAATATTTTCAACGTTGGCCCCACGTAGCACATTAATTAATATATAGGTATGGTTTTTGTTGTTCGAATTGTTAGTGTCATCCATTGTTGACGATGAAGACATCGATGAAGTTGTTGTTGTTGTTGATGATGATGATGATGATGATGACAATGATTATGATGATGTTAGTTATGATGATGATGATGATGACAATGATGATGTTGATTTTAAGAGGACAACTCTAAATTATGTTAATAACCACCTTAATTCACACCAAAATCCTTAAATTGATTGAAAGGATACAAATTACATTGACTATGATTAGAACATAACATTTAACTGATAGCTATTTGGCTGCAAAGACGTTGAACCTCAAATTAAAATTTTTAATATTTAAATTACCAGTAGGTGGAAGCACATTGTTCATAGAAATAAATATTGCTTTCTCAGCACCTACATTTATTCTCTTGCGTATCATATGTACAAAATGTCCCATTGTAAAATCTGCTAGAATCATATATTTGCAAATCCAAAATGATGATCTATTCAACTACAATCAAAATGAATTATCATTTGTATCTTCTATTTGATGAAATTAATTTCTTTTTCAAATCGAATTATATAATAATAGTCAAATATTTTAAAATTCAACATATCAGAAAGTAAATTATTTACATAACAAGACTTGGATCTTACAGGTATGCGATTACAGGGTTATTCTTTAAAGTGAGGCCACTTTTCCTCCATATCTCTAGGTGCAGAACCATCTATATGCATTCAAATAACGTCATCTTGAATTTTGTTCCTTGCATGCTAATCCATACATTGTGCTGTGTTTTTGTGCATGAACAGTCATTGCAAATGTGGAATGATGGGATTATAACAAAGAACCTTGCGAGGAACCTTTTGTTGTTACTTGATCTGATTGATATCTACTTATATGACATACCAAACATTCTGTTGCAAATTCATGCTGATTATAATATTTAACATGGTCATCGAGGCATGCATGAATTGGTTCATAATGCATTCCAATCTCTTTCATGATGGAAGATAAATCTCAATATGTGTGAGGTAAAATATTTGATCGTGGTAAAAAAAATTCAGCTATCAAGCTACATCAAATAAAAATAAAAATAGAGTTAACATAATATATAAATAATATTAACGAAACACATTTCATCTGTATTATTTGAATTATGAATTAACAATACAATTATTAAATGAACAAACATAACCTTTATCACGATCATATATATGTGATGGATTATTTTACATACCTTAACATCCGTGTGATTGATATGTTTAAAATACCATTCATAACCTTCAAGTTCATTATCAACAATATAACAGAGATAAGATTTGTGTTGGATCCTTCATAAATGGGTTCGTATGCCTCATCAAGAAGAGGTATATCGTGAACATCATCAAAGTCATCAATATTTTCATGATCATCATCATCATCATCATCAATTCTAACATTAAATGAATCATGGATCAATGTATTTGTACCATCATCTTCAACTACATTATCGGTATGATCATATTCTTCAATAGGATTATTAACTTGTTCTCCATTAAGCATAGCTCCATGTTCCTCCAGTACTTGTTCTGAAAGCACTTCCTCTAGATGATATGCCGTAGGATGTCTTTACTTTATAATTACATGAATACATAAATAGATATAAGTTAATATAGGAAATATTAAAATAATACATACATTTACCAAAGCAAAAAATATAAAAAACTTTATAATGCTAAACTTACAAATGGATGATATTCATTCCCCCCCTCAGCGTGGCCATGTTCCCTAAAATGTTTTGTGGCTTTTGTGATCAATATTATTCTCCTCTTAAAGCCCCTTCATTGACTACATGGACAATAACATTTCCCATCATCCCCTTTTTTTTCACCGCATCCCACAGTCTAGCAACCAATTGTCAATTTTGTTCGATTGGATCAGGAATATTGCTATTTTGCATTTTGTCACAAAAATATTGAATTAAGACTATCGGCAATCTTAAAAAATCAAGGTCCACACATCACTATTTCCACAAACAGTGGTTTTTTTGAAGAATAAAATAATTTCCGCAAACCATCTGTCGAAGAAAAAAATAATGCCCACAAACAGTCCGTAAAAAAAAAAAAAATTCCACAAACCATTTGTTGAAGAATAAAACAATTCCTCAAACCTTCCATCGAGGAATAAAATAATTTCCGCAAACCGTCTATCGCTTCTATAGAAAACATGTCAGAATGTTTCTATAATTTATATATTTTCAAATTCAACAGTTTTCGAATAAACGACAATATTAACCTAATTACAATTGCAAAATACCTAGTTATCGTTGCAAAAAATATTCTAAATACATCACATATCCAACAAAATAACATCGCATATCTGACGACTGTGTTGTCGAAAATCCAATGACAATGGGGTCGAAAATTCGACGACAATGGGGTCGAAAATTCGATGATGGCGGTGTCTAAAATATGACAATATAAATTGAAGTGGGAATTTTGACAACTAATTCTATCATTTAAAAAAAATGACTCAAAATTCATAATTTCAAATTGAAATATGACAAAACAGTACTTTTCGTTGAATGTCGTCGGTTTTTGGGTTCAAATCTTGTTGTGGTGGAAAATAACATTTCGAAGTGCCAAAGTGAAGTGATGTGTTTGATAATTGATCAATGGACAAGGAGTATTCCACAAAGCGATAAAAAATTCACAGTATTTGCAGAAGACGAATTGCGGAAGCAATTTTCGAGAAAAGTCGAAATGCATACCCGCAATCCGCAGTTGCTGAAGGAAGAAGTTTATGATTGCGGAAAGGTCATTGTGGAAAGATAATTGCGGAAGCAATTTTCAAGAAGATTCAAAGTGCACATCCACAATATGCAACCCGTAATTGCAGAAGAAAGAAGTTCCCGCAAATTACGAAAAGTTCAGTTCAGAAAGATGAACGCAGAAAGGTCTGTTGCGGAAAGGACGTTGGAAAAGAAACTGCGAAAGATCGTGACTGATAAATTAAACAAAGTTAAGAACGTCAAAAATAGAATTAATTTCGAATTAGTTTATTTGTATGTGAAGAGTGACGGTGAAGATATGTGACTATTGAATGAAGAGATATGTTTGAGGGTATATAAAAAATGTTTTAAACCTTCAAATAAGTGTCTCTATACATTGAATTGGTAGATCGATTGATGTAGACCGGTCAGAGATCAAATTATCATATAAGGGAGGTTGGGAGGCGCTAGGGAAAGAAACATGCCTGCAAGGGGGTTGTAGCCTCCTTCCAGTTGTAGCTGGTAAACAAGGTGTCATAGCATCCTTTCAATAGCAGCTAATAAAATAGGGGGTCGTAGCCTCCTTCTAGTAGTTTCTAGTAAATAGGGTTCTAGGTTTTTGTGGTTTACCCAATTGAGACTCCATGATAAATTTGTGTTCTGTGTGTTATTGTTGATCATATACAGTTAATAACTAAATTGAAATTGGGTTTAAATTAGCAATACTAATTCACCCCCTCTCAGTATTGTCCAATATTCCAACAATTGCTATCAGAGCAGGATCCTTCACTACATGAGTTTAATCACTGGAAGGAATATCCTATTAAAAACCACTATGGATCAACAAGAAGGGTTATCCACTAACAGACCTCCATTATTTATGAGAGACAATTATGCATACTGGAGTGTAAGAATGAACTTCCATCTAATGTCTCTTGGATGCAAATTTTGGAGGTATGTTGAAAGAGAATATAAAGTACCAGATGACCTACCAATACACTAGACCAATATGAGGCCAATGCAAAATCCCTAAATGCAATTCTGAGTGGGTTAAAAAATTCTGTATTTGTAAAATTCATGCAATGCAAGAGATCCAAACATGCCTGGGAAAAACTAAAATGTGTCTGAAGGAGTGCCAAAAATCAAAGAGTCCAAACTTCAAACATAAAAAGGACAATTTTAAAGCCTAAAAGTGAAAGAGGAAGAAAATATTGTTGAATATCCTCTAAGAGTAGATGAAATTGTTAATGCTATTAGAGGTATTGGAGGAGAAATAAAGGAGAAAGAAGTCATCAAAAAAGTACTAAGAGCCCTTCCAATGAAGTATGACTCAAAGGTGTCCACTATGGAAGAATGAGATGATCTTAAACTTATGACACTAGATGAACTACATGGGATATTCACTTCCTATGAGATGAGAACATGAAAAAATGGACCATCAAAGAAAGAAGCAACATTTCAATCCTTATCCAAGAACCAATCTGAGAACCTAGATGATGAAGAAGACCTTTTCATCAAGAAACTTGAGAAAGGTACTAGAAATTACAAAGGAAAGTTACATTTGAAATGTTTTAACTGTGGAAGGATTGGACATTTTTAAAATAAGAGTTCTTACGCAAAACAAGAGGATAGTGATGATGAAGAACCTTGTTGTCATAAGAAAGATCAAAAGAGTAAGACCATATCCAAAAATAAGTTTAAGAAAAATAATAAAAAATTCTAATCCAAGGAAGACAGTGAAGATGAAGAGATAAGTGAAGACGATGAAGTCCTATTCATGGTATTAGAGAGAAAACTCTCTGAAGAAAAAATAGAATGTGTGGTAGCTCTCGAAGAAAAACTTGTAAGTTCTCTTGAAGAATTAGGAAAGTATAAACAGATGTACAAAAACTCAAAAACTCATATGGCTGAATTTGAAGAGAAAAACAATGATACAGAGAGAATGATTGTTGACTTAAAAAATCAATTTCTAGTAGCCAAAAAGGCTGAGAACAATCTAGAACAAAAACTCAAAAAGGGAATAAAAGAATCTGAAAGGATTGAAGAAGAGATTACGTGTCTTAGAAAGAAGCTGGATGAAGAATCTATCAAATTTTTAGAAAATATCAAATACTTTAGATGAAATCTTAAGTGTCCAAATACCATCAAGCGATAAATCTAGATTTGGATTTGACAAAGAAAAGAAACCAAGACATTCCTCTTGTACAAACCAAGACGGAAATAAAAGAAGCTATGCTGTTGTAGTCAAGAGACAAATTAAAAGGGAAGAAAGTAAGAAATATGCTCCTCTCTTCCAAAGAACATATATGATACCTAAAAGACCAATGAAAAGTAGACATCAACAACTCTTTTTAGGAAATTGTTATACCTGTATTAATTTTGGGCATATGGCTAGAAATTGTAAACTGATGGTTCCTATTGAGAAAGGCATTACACTACAAACTTCCTTTTGTAGGAAAAGTTGTACTGGAAACAATCCAGAAGGAAGAAACTATAATTCTTTTAATCCTCTACAAAGTTATAGTTTAGAATGCTACAAATGTGATAATCAACGACACATTGCTAGATATTGCAAAATAGTGATTCCTATAGATGGAACCTCAAAATATCAAGACAAAAAGGAGAGGAAGGTTTGGAAAAAGAAGGATGGTATGGAATGTTCATTAGTTGTATGTGCTACAAAAAAACAAAATCGATGGCATGTGGATAGTGGATTCTCAAAACACATGACAGGTGACCCAAATAAGTTTATAAGCATCAAAATAAATCAAAAAGGAAAAGCCACTTTTGGAGATAATCTATCTTCTAAAATTATTGGAAAAGGTACACTAGTTATTAGAGACAAAATGAAAGCTGAAAATGTTTTGCTTGTAAAGAAATTAAACCTAATATCTTAAGTGTGATCCAGACATGTGAACAATGACACATATGTATATTCAATTCCAAGAAGTGTGAAATCAGAAGAAAAGATCGATGAAAGATTGTTGGGACTGCTGTAAGAATTCCAAGCAATGTGTATATTCTAGAAAATGAAGAACGATGTTATATGAGTCAAATTGATGAAAGTTTGCTATGGCATAGAAGGATGGGGAACCTAAACTTTGACAATCTTGTAAAAAATTGTAAGAAGGGAGCTGTAAGAAATCTTCCAAAGATCATAAAACCACCAAATCATGTTTGTAGACATTGTCTTCATGGGAAACAAATGATAACAAGATTCAAGGTCAAAGAACATACAACCTCTCAACCATTAGAATTAATTCACACTGATATTTGTGGACCAACAAGGACTAAAATCCTTCAAGGTGAATAAAGAAAAATAAGAATCCTTTATGAAATTCAAAGCCTTCAAAGTACCTGTTGAGAATCAAACAAATTGCAAGATTAAATGTCTAATATTAGATAATGGTGGAGAGTTCACCTCAAACGAATTCAATGAGTTTTATGAAATTCATGGAATCAAGAGACAATTTTCAACAGCAAAAACTCCTCAGCAAAATGGAATAGTTGAGAAAAAGAATAGTATAGTTCAGGAAGCAACTAGAACTATGCTTAATGAAGAAAAACTTTCTAATAGATATTGGAGAGAAGCAGTATATGTTGGAATATTGGACAATACTGAGAGGGGGGGTGAATCAATATTTATAACTTTTAACAATATAAACCACTTTTAATTTATTCATTAACACACATGATCAACAAAAACACACATAACACAAATTTATCATGGAATCCCAATTGGTTAAACCACCAATAATTCCTATTACTGCAAAATTATATTTTACAAATAGTTTTTTCCTGCTACTACAGAAAAGGATGGTGCTACACCCTATTTACCAGCAACTACTGGAAGGAGGATACACCCCCCTGGTTTTATCAGTTGCTACTAAAAGGATGCTATGACACCCTATTTAGTAGCTACCATTGGAAGGAGGATACGACCCCTTAGGAAACCTGTTGCTTGCCTTAGCCCCTCCCAACCTCCATCATATGATGATTTTATCTTCAAGTGTTCTTCAATCTATATTTCAATTGAATGTCCAGAGACACTTATTCAAAGGTTTAAAACTTTGTTTATATACCCTCAAACATATCTCTTCATTCAGAAGTTACCTACCTTCATCATGAATCTTCACATACAAATAAACTAATTCTGAATTACTTCTCAGTTCATAATTTTTAACTCTATTTAATTTATCAGTCGCAACCTTCTGCGGTTTCCTTTCTGCAACGTCCTTCCCACAACATATATTTTCTAGACTCATTTTTACACAATTAAATTTCTACAATTGTAGGTTGCAGAAGGCGGTCACACATTTTTACTTTTCTTAAAAAGGCCTTTCGCAATTTCCTTTCCGCAACTCCCTTTCTACAAGGTACTTTCCACACCATTGATTTCTTACGGACTCTTTCCTGACCATTGATCTAAGATCAGATGCATATTACGGATTGCGGGTTTTCCTATTTTGTTCAAACTACTTTTGTAGTTCCCTTTCCGCAATTTTTCTTCTGCGTCGTCAATCTCTTGCGGAGTCTTTCCTGATCGTCGATCTTACGGATTGCAAACGTGCCTTCTAATATTTTCTAAATGGGATTCCGCAAATCTCTTTCCACAAATCATTTTTCGTAACTCTTTGAGCCATCGATTTCTTGTGGATTCTTTTTTGACCGTCGATCTTCAGATTATGGATTGCATATTGCGGAACCACACTTTCCCATTTTGGAGTTCCAAATTTTTCTTCTCCAACTTTGTTTCCACATTTTTCCTGGACCGTTGATTTCCTTGCGGTTTCACTCCCGACCGTCGACTACGATCAAATGTGGATATTCACTTTTCTTGTGTGGAAATCATTCACCACCATCGATCTTCTCAAAAACAGCTTCTGCAATTTCTCTCGACTGATCTGATCCGTCCAATTCTTCACTTCATTCTAGTGTTCGGGGATGTTATTTTCCACGCATATATGTTTTTCAGGTCTTATCATATACCATTGATTTGCATCTCTCTAATGATATGGGCCATCCAAATAACATCCATGCTTTGGAATGTTATCTTCCACTGCTTACTTTGCTGATCTTCCCCTTGTCATTGATCTACAATCTGATTTTGGAATTCCTTTGTCTCTAACTAATTTTGCCTTGTCATAATGTTTACTAGTTATTATATTGTCATTACTGAACTCTTTTGACATCAATTGACAACTGTTTTCAACATTCTCCCTCTTTGGCATTATTGGCAAAATTTTCTCTTGGACACATTTCTCCCCCTTTGATGAAATTGGCAAAGGATTCCTTATGAGAGCTCCCCATATCAACATATATTCCCCTGAGATTATGTTTCTTATCCTACAATGATTGTAAGGAGATTACTCTAAGATGCTCAAAATCTTCCTTGGGTAGTGGTTTGGTAAAGATATCAACAATCTGTTCTGTTGTGTCAACATACTCTAGTTTGAAAACTTTCTGGGATACTTGTTATCTTAATAATTGATACTTTATTGGTATGTTATTTATCTTGGACTGCATGACATGATTTTTTGACATATTTATGGCACTGGTATTTTCACAATTTATTACTATTGGGTGCTCATACTTCACAAGTAAGTATTCTAGTATCTTCTTCATCCAAGTGGCTTGAGTGCAACATGACACAATAGCAATGTATTCAGGTTCTGCTATGAAGAGTGAAATGGAGGATTGTTTCTTACAAAACCATGATACCAAACAATTTCCCAAGAAGAATGCTACTCCACTAGTACTTTTTCAATCATCAACATTTACTGCCCAATATGCATTAGTAAATGAATTTAGAGTGAAGTTATTGCATTTTGGATACCATAATCCATAATCCATAGTACCTTTTAGATATCTAAGAATTCTTTTTAATACAACCACATGTGTTTCTTTTGGGGTTGATTGGAATCTAGCAGCCAAACCTACAACCTGTATTACATCTGGTCTAGTAGCTGTTACATATAATAAAGTACCAATCATTGAACTATACATAGTATGATCCAATTCTGAGGATTCATCACTCTTTCTTAATTTACAACCAGTGACCATAGGAGTAATAACAAGTTTGGATTCTTCCATTTTGAATTTTTTCAACATTTCTTTGATATACTTAGTTTGAGAAATGAAAATCCCTTTTTCAGATTGAGATACTTGTAAAGCTAGAAAGAATGTTAGTTCTCCTAAGAAAGAAATTTCAAATTATTTATTCATTTCTGATGCAAATTTCATACTCAGAATTTTTAGATCACTTCTATGGAAATTGAACCCAAGTGACAGAACAATAACACTCACAAAATTGCTAATCAAACATGCAAAATTCACACCAAAGGAGACTAAAATTGGAGAAAAACACTAATCTGTATTGAGTAAGTGTACAATAGCCAAAATTATGAAGTAATGGTCTGCTCAAATATATAATTACATGAGTGGTTTGAAAGCATAAGGATGCTATTCAAATTGGTCAAAAAGCAGGCTTTCCAAAACTAGTCAAATCCCCCATAGGTGCATAAAGCAGTTTCCAAATCTATGAAGATGGTCATGAATTTTATAAAGCAAGTGGGAAATATAAAGAGTGATGGAAAGAAAACTCATTCATTCTTTTAATTAGAGAAAAATGGGAAGGATGATGTGGGAAAAAAACAAGGCAGTTACACCTAGACTAGCTTTTCCTTTTTCCTTAAAACTGTTGTAAATCAAGGCAGCTTTCAGAAAAAGTAGAAATCCACTTTAGTAACCAAGAATAAAAGAAGAATTGCTAAAATTTGTTTCCAGGATATTTTCTAAGCACTCCATGACCCAGTTTTAGCATGTGTTGACTTCTAGGACATGTGGAAGACAACTAGCATAGAATGGAATCTAGGAATCTAGGTAATAAGACAAAAATGATTAATTAATGTCAAATGTAGGTAACTATGGGTTGATTATTCTAATACCGCCCCTTAATCCTGAATTTATGAGTAAATGTCAGAAAACTATAGGGCCTAGTAACAAGTCTTAGTCACCCTTTACATACTACTTGTCCATACAACCAAGGAAAGAGGAAAAAACCTAGTGGGAAAAATCCTCCCTTAAACATGGACATGAAAAAAAATTTGGAAATCTTGTCATCAATCATGATTCACAGCATGATCAGCAATCCCCAGCAGTGATTTGAGATTGCTGAAGGTCTTCTCACAAAAAACTTTGGTGAAGATGTTTGCTACTTGTTTTGAAGATGCACAGAAGAGTAGAACAATGGTACCATCATGCACAAGCTCTATGATGTAGTGCATATGGATCTCATTGTGCTTGGTTCACTATCTCTAAAATGGATCATTGTAGATTCAAATGGTGCTCTTATTATCACAGTAGATAATAGTTGAAAACTCTGATTCGAAGCTACATTCTCCAAGTATCCCCTGCAACCATAAACATTGAGTTGTTGCATTTACAACTCCTCTATACTATGCTTCTGTAGATGAGAGTGCTATGGCACTCTTCTTCTTGCTTGACCAGCTGATTGGTCCTTCTGCAAGCATGAGCACATATCCTGATGTATACTTTCAATCTATGTTGTCACCTACCCAATCACTGTCAGTAAATCCAATCAAATCAAGATCAGATTTTGCTTTGTAGAAGATCCCATGAGTTCTTGTTCCTTGAACAAAGTTTAGGATCCTCTTGGCTGCTCTCCAGTGGATATCATGAGGCTGATCCATGTATATCAAAGCCACACTAACTGCATAAGATAAATCAGGTTGAGTGTATGTAAGATAAAGCAAGCACCCAATCAACTTCCTATACAATGTATTATTTACCATAGGAGAAGAACCTGCTTCTTCAAGCTTAACTGCTGAAAGGAATAGAGTCTTGCTTGGATTGAAATATTTCATGTTTAATTTGATGAGAAAATATGAATCATACTTGGACTGATGTACTTTAATTCCATGTTGGGATTGAGCAATTTTGAGACCCAAGAATTGGCTCAACAATCCCAAATCTATCATGGAAAATGCATGGTTCATTGCATCCTTCAAGGAGGCAATCTCTTTCTTTGAACTTCCTGTAATCAGTAGGTCATCCACATATAAAAAAATAATCATCAAATAACCATGAATCAGCTTCAAATAATCATTCAGATCAGACTTGCATCGAACAAAACTCAATGACAACAGAAAGCCATCAATTTTGGCATACCAAGCCCTGGGGGCTTGCTTGAGCCCATACAATGATTTCTTTAACCTGCACACTAAAGATGGATTAGAAAAAAACCCTTCAGGTTGCTGCATGTAAATATATTCAGTGATATCTACATTTATGAAAGCACACTTCACATCCATGTGATGTACTTCCCATTGCTTCGAAGCTATAATGGCTAGAGCTAGCCTTATGGAATCCATCTTTTCCACTAGTGAAAAGGTTTCATTGTATTCAATACCATGTACTTGTGAGTAGCCCTTGGATACCAATATTTTATTATATTTCAAAGGTGAGCCATCAGCAGCAAACTTAGTCTTGAAGACCCACTTACACTGAACTAGCTTCCTCCTTGGGGGAAGATCAACCAGTTCCCAAGTGCCGTTCTTCTGGAGCGAGATGAATTCTTCTTTCATGGATGTTTTCCATCTTGGATCATGTGCTGCATATTAATATCTCTATGGATATTATTCAACCATCATATATCACTTCTCATCAAATAGAGGATCTTTCACACAAAGGGCACTCTCAAATTGAGATCTAGTCCTCCTAGTGTCATTAGGATTTCCAGCTAGTTCCCCAGCTGCATGAATGGTATTTACCACCCATTTTGGTCTTGTAGGACTGTTAGGATTTGAAATTAAATCATCATTATCAAACATATCAGAATAATCAAACTCATTAGTCTCTTCACTTACAATCAATGGTTCTGGTGATGAAGAGGACTCTCCAACTTCAACTACTACTAAAGGCTCTTCTTCGAACTGAACACTTCTTTCAATGAAATATTTGTTAGTTCTCGAGTTGATCAGATTGTACCCTTTTGAATATTCATAATACCCAACAAATAGGAACTCTTGGCTTTGGGGTTGCAAAGACTTCATCTTTTCAGTTGGAATTCTAGCCCAAGCCTTTGAGCCAAAAATCCTGAAATGGGTCACATCTGGCTTGTGCCCACTCCAAGATTAAAAAGGATTAATACCATCAATATGCTTATGAGGCACCCTATTCTAGATGTAGGATGCATAGTTTATATCCTCAGCCCAAAACTTTGGTGGCAAATTCTTAGCCTCCATCATGCAGGTTGCCATCTCTTTCAGTGATCTGTTCTTTCTCTCAGCAACACCATTTTGTTGTGGTGTGTAAGGGATCGAATGCTGCATCTGGATACCTGCATCTTTGCAATACTGAATGAACTCAAACTTGACATATTCACCACCATTGTCATGTCTAAGGATCTTGAGTCTCCTCCCAGGCTAGTTCTCAACCAAGGCTCAAAAGACCTTGAAGAGGTCAAAAACTTCAGACTTGTGCTTTAGGAAATAGACCCAACAGAACCCGGAAAAGTCATCTATGAAGGTGAGTGCATATTTGGCTTGAATCATGGACATATGAGGGAATGGACCAGTAATGTCACTGTGGATCAACTCAAGAGGTGCAAAGGTTCTCTCATGACTAGCTCTCTCATACGTGTGCTCTGGGTGTTATCCTAGGATACAACCTTGACCGATTCCCTTAGAAAACTTGATCTTTGCTAACCTTATGACCATATCTTTTCACTCAAGTCAGAAAGATACTTATATTTCATATGGAAAAATATTTCATGCCAAATCTTGCTTCCTTCATTAGCATGAATTAGAAGAGCAGAGGGGTTTGATCAGGGTAGAAAATGGGAAAACTTGTATACCTTCGAAGTGTGATCAACAACACCTTTTGCTATGAATTTACCATTCAAAATATCAGTGATTTCAACATCATCAGAGGAGAATATGACCTTATTTGGAGACCCAGTGTGATTCATCTGATACACTGACAAGAGATTAGAGGTAAGACCTGGAACATACAACACATTATTGAAATTACCATGGTCAATATCAATCCTACCCTTCCCCAAACTATCAGTGAGAGAGTCATATCCCAAAACTATTGGTGGGCCTTTCGACATTTCAAGAGAGGATAATGTCTCCCTTGTTGAAACCATATGTCTGAAAGCTCTAGAATCAATGATGAAGCTAGGTGAGCTTGATGTGCCAGCAACCAAGGCATGCACTCTCTTTTTATCTTCTGAATTTGATCCTCCTTTCCTCTTCTTTGAGAAACTAGGAAGGGAGATGTTATTCTTCTCTAGGAGTTGGGTCAACATGTCAATTTTCTTCTTCATACAAGAGCTCTCAGGATGATAGCCCTTACTACAGTATGCGCACTTGCTCATTTCTCCTTTATTCTTCTTCTTCTGGGAGTTCTTCTTGGAGCCTTGGGGCTCCTCTTGATACTTTGACTTGTCTCTCTTTTTCTCAAGTGGATTTTTAGATTTTTTCTTTCCTTTTGAATCCACCCTTGAATCTCCAGCAACCAAATCTTGGCCTTTGGAAGGTTTGATGGTTCCCATCATCACCAACTTATCTTGCTCCTGGGTGAGGGATTCCATGAACTCTGCAAGCTTAGGAATCTTCCAGGCTCGTGATGTCATCTTGGTGGCATGGAAGGTCGAAAAAAACACTAAGTAGTCAGGACCAAGCTTATATAGTATGTCCAAGACTAGTTTCTCTTCCTTCTTTTTGATCCCACACTGTTTTAGCTGCAAAACAAGGGCCTTAAACTTGGAAAAGTAGACTTGTAATGATTTGAAGCTACTAGGACTCAAAGAGATCATCTCATTCTCGATTTGATGTCCTCTCATCTCATCTGTATTTCCAAAAATATCTACAATATTCTCCCAAACCTCATTAGGTGATGTCAATCCATCAAGATGGAAGAGGAGGTCTCTTGAAATACTCGAACACAAAAGACCATAGGCCTCATCCCTCCTATTGTGCCATTTAATTTTCTCTACAGCTGCATTGGGCTCTACCTCAGTTTCCATGGTAACCCTTTAGATACCTTTCTCTCTCAACAATATCTCCATCTCAGCTTTCCACTCAAATAAATTGAATGGAGTCAAGATGATCTTCTGAGATTGGTCCATAGCTCAGTAACTGTGCCCTCCAGTCAGCAGAATGCGCTCCTAGTCAAGATTTTGAACCTGCAATATCAATATGGAAGGAGATAAATTGATCTAAAAATGCTCTAATACCATGTGGAAATTGAACCCAAGTGATAGAACAATAACACTCACAAAATTGCTAATCAAACGTGCAAAATTCACACCAAAGGAGACTAAAATTGGAGCATAAAAATAATCTGTACCGAGTAAGTGTACAATAGCCAAACTTATGAATTAATAGGATGCTCAAATATATAATTACATGAGTGGTTTTAAAGCATAAGGATGCTATTCGAATTGGTAAAAAACAAGGCTTACCAAAACTAGTCAAATCCCCCATAGGTGCATAAAGCAGTTTCCAAATCTATGAAGATGCTCACAAATTTGATAAATAAAGTGGGAAAGATAAAGAGTGATGGAAATAAAACTCATTCATTCTTTTAATTGGAGAAAAATATGGAGGATGATGTGGGAAAAAAACAAGGCAGTTACACCTATACTAGCTTTTCCTTTTGCCTTAAAACTGCTGTAAAGTAATGCAACTTTCAGAAAAAAGAAGATTTGCACTTTAGTAACCAAGAATAAAAGTAGACTTGATAAAATTGGTTTCTAGGATGTTTTCCAAGCGCTCCATGGCTCAGTTTTAGCATGTGTTGACTTCTAGGACATGTGGAAGACAACTAGCATAGAATGGGATCTAGGAATCTAGGTAATAAGACAAAAATGATTAATTAATGTCAAATGTAGGTAACTATGGGTTGATTATTCTAACAAATTTCAAATATGATATCATTTACATAGACTAACACAATGATCATATTTTCATTTTCAAATTTTATGTACAAATTACTGTCAGTGCCCCCTCTTTTATATCCTTATTGTTTTAAATATTTTCAAGTCTAGAGAACCATGCCCTTGGAGATTTTTTAAGTCCATAGAGCTATTTATTCAGTTTGCACACATAATTTATGTTTTCTGACAAGAGAAAATCTTTAGGCTGCTCAATAAAGACTTCTTCTTCAATTTCTCCAATAAGCAATGCATATTTTACATCCATTTGATATACTTTAAAGTTTTTGTAGCATGAAAAAGCTAAGAACATCCTAATGGATTCGAGTCTTTCCACATGTGAAAAAGATTCTTCAAACAACACCTTCTACTTGAGCATGTCCTTTACATACTAACTTAGCCTTGTTTCTTGTCACATGACCATCCTCATTGAACTTGTTTTTAAATATCTATTTGGTTCCAAGAACGTTCATATACGTAGTTCTTGGGATAGGTTCCCAAGTTTGGTTCTTTTCTATTTGATCAAGTTCATCATTTATGGCACTGATACAATCCTCACTTTTGCAATATTCTTTAAATGTTTTGTGTTCTAATATCGAAAGTAATGCTTGTTCTACATCAAACAATTTTCTTCTTCTTTTAACTCCTGATTTTTTGTCACCAATTATTTGGCTTTCAGGATGATTTTTCTAGACCCACCTAGATGATGTTTTTGTGTCTGATCTTGGGGAATCTTCATTCTCATTTTCATGTGACTCTCCTTCCTCTACCTTTTGTGTACTTCCTTTCTTACCTTTATCTTCCATTTCTTCATCATCCATACTTCTTTGAATTCGTATTCTTCTTGGTGTAGTATCATCAACAGTTACATTTGCACTTTCTATGATCTTGTGCGATTTTATATTATAACATCTGTATGCCTTTTTGGTGGAAGAATATCCAAGAAATGTGTCTTCATCAGTTCTAGAGTCGAACTTCCCTAGATTATCATCATCTCTTTTTATGTAGCATTTACTTCCAAAATATCTAAAATATTTTACTGAAGCCGGTCTTCCAAACCATAGCTCATAAGGAGTTTTGTCACTATTCACTCTGAGCCATCCTCTGTTTTGTACATAGACAACTGTATATATTGCTTCTCTCCAATATCCATTAGGAATTTTTTCTTCATTAAGCATAGTTCTAGATGCTTCTTGGACTATCCTATTCTTTCTCCCAACTACTCCATTTTGCTAAGGATTTTTTGCTGCTGAGAACTGTCTCTTGATTCCAAAATTTTCACAAAACCCATTGAACTCATTTGAGGTGAATTCCCCATCATTATATGATCTTAGACATTTAATTTTGTGATTTATTTAATTTTCAACAAGGGCTTTGAAGGCTTTGAATTTCATAAAGGCTTCTGATTTTTCTTTAAGAAAAGTCACCCAAGTCATCCTTGTATAGTTATCGATTAATAACATGAAGTAATATTCACCTTGAATACTTTGAGTCCTTATTGGTCCACAAAGATCTGTCTAAATTAATTCTAATGGATGGGAGGTTGTATGTTCTTTCACCTTGAAGCTTGTTCTTGTTTGCTTCCCATGAAGACAATGTCTACAAACATTACTTGGTGGTTTTATAATCTTTGGAAGATTTCCTATAACTCCCTTCTGACTAATTTTCACAAGATTCTCAAAGTTCAGGTGCCCCATCCTTCTATACCATAGCAAATTTTCAGAAATTTGGCTCATATAACATTGTTCTTCATTTTATAGAATATACACATTGCTTCCTTCTGAATTTTCCTTTTTGCTTCCTTTTTAGGCTTAGGAACTTAGTTGGGTCACCTGTCATGTGTTTTGAGGATCCACTATCCATATGCCATAGATTTTTTTTTTTTGTAGCACATAGAGATAATGAACATTCCACATCATCCTTCCTTTTCCAAGCTACCCTTTTTTATTTTCCATGATATTTTGAGGTGTAATCCATAGTAATTACTAGTTTACACTTTCTAGCAACGTGTCCGAGATTACCACATTGGTAGCATTATGTTCTATAACTTTGAAGGGGAGAAAAATAGTTGTAGTTTTTTCCTTTTGGATTTTTTTTGGTAATATTTTTCTTATATAAATAAGTATGTGATGTAATCCCTTTCTCCACATGAATATTTAGTTTACAATTTCTAGCCATATGTCCAAAATTGTTACAGGTGTAACAATTTCCTAAAAAGAGTTGCTGATGTTTACTTGTCACTGGTATTTTAGGCATCATATCTGTTCTTTGTAAGGGAGAAACAAATTTCTTACTTTCTTCTCTTTGTCTCAAGAGTACAAAATCCTAGCTTCTTTTATTTGCATCTTGATTTGTGCAAGAAGAATATCCTGGTTTTTCTTTGTCAAACCCTAATCCAGATTTGTCACTTGATGGTCTTTGAACACTTAGGAATTCATCTAAAGTCCTTAAATTGTTTTCAAACCTTGATTTGACTGATTATTCAGCCAATTTCTTTCTAAGGTGCATAATGTCTTGTTCAATACTTTCAAATATTGTATTCTCCTTTTGAGTTGGTGTTCTATATTGTTTTCAGCCCTTTTGACCTCTAACCTCATTTTTTAAGTCAACAATCATTCTTTCTGCATCTTTGTTTTTCTCTTCAAATTCTATCATGTGACTTTTTTATTTTTTGTACATCCTTCTATACTTCTCTAATTCTTCATCAGAATTTATAAGTTTTGCTTCAAGATCTACCACATATTCTATTTCTTCTTCAGGAATTTCTCTTTCGAACCCCATGAATAAGAATTCGACATCTTCATTTATTTCATCATTTTCATTGTCTTCTTTGGAGTAGAGGTTTTTCTTATTTTTCTGAAACTTGTTCTTGTATATGTTCTTATTCTTTTGATCTTTCTTATGACAACAAGATTCTTCATCATCTCTATCCTCCTATTTTTTGTAAGGACATTTTTTGGCAAAATGTCCAATCCTTCCACAGTTAAAACATTTCAAGGGTAGCTTCCCTTTGTACTTGCCAGTGCCTCTCTCAAGTTTCTTCATGAAGAGAGCTTCCTCATCATCAAGGTCCTCAAATTAGATCCTGGATATGACTTTAAAAGTTGCTTCCTTCTTTGATGATCCATTTTGTCCTGTTCTCATCTCATAGGAAGTGAATATCCCATGTAATTCATATATTGTCATAAGTTTAAGGTCATCTCAATTTTCTAGAGAGGATACCTTTGAGTCATATCTCATTGGCAGAGTTCTTAGTACCTTGTCGACTATGTCTTTCTCTTTAATTTCTCCTCCAATGCCTCTAATGGCATTAACAATTTCATCTACTCTTAGAAGATATTCTGCAATATTTTATTCCTCTTTCATTTTGAGGTTTTCAAACTATCCTTTGTAGGTCTAGAGTTTAGATTCCTTGACTTTGGGTGCTCCTTCATATACACATTTTAGTTTTTCCTAGGCATATTTGGATCTTTTGCATTGCATTACTTGTACAAGTACTGATTATGTCAACCCACTCAAAATTGCATTTAGATCTTTTGCATTGGCCTCATATAGGATTAGTTCTCCTTCGTCTATAGGTATGTCATCTGATACTTTATATTTAGTTTCAACAGTCCTCCAAACTTTGTATCCAAGATCCATCAAATGGCACTTCATTCTTAAACTCCAATATGCATAATTATCTCTAGTAAATAAATGAGGTGTATTGGTGGCTAATCCTTGTTGATCCATAATAAATTTCAATAGGATGTTCCTTCTAGTGATTAAGCTGTAGTGAAGGATCCTTCTCTGATACCAATTGTTGGAATATTGGACAATACTGAGAGGGGGGGGTGAATCAATATTTATTTAACTTTTAGCAAGATAAATCACTTTTAATTTATTCATTAACATGCATGATAATAAAAAACACACAGAACATAAATTTATCATGGAATCCCAATTGGGTAAACCACCAATACTTCCTATTACTGCAAAATTATATTTTACAAAAAGTTTTTTCCTGCTACTACAGACAAGGATGGTGTTACACCCTATTTACTAGCAACTACTTGAAGGAGGATACGACCCCCTGGTTTTATCAGCTGCTACTGAAAGGATGCTACGACACCCTATTTACTAGGTACCACTGGCAGGAGGCTATGAACCCCTAGCAAAAATGTTGCTTTCCCTAGTGCCTCCCAACCTCCCTCATATGATAATTTGATCTCTAACAGTTCTTCAATCAATCTTGCAATTGGATGTCGAGAGGCACTTATTCAAAGGTTTAAAACTTTGTTTATATACCCTCAATTATATCTCTTCATTCAACAGTCACCTATCTTCATCGTGACTCTTCACAGACAAATAAACTAATTTTGAATTACTTCTCTGTTCATCGTTTTTAACTCTATTTAATTTAACAGTCGTGACCTTCCGTGGTTTCCTTTCCACAACATCCTTTCCGGAACAGATATTTTTTGCATTTACCTTTTCACACTCATTTTTCTGCTATTATATTTCCACAACAAAAATCCTTCCACAATTTTCCTTTCTGCAACAACCTTTACGCAATTGCGGGTTGCAGATTATGGTCACACATTTTGACTTTTCTCAAAAATTCCTTCCATAATTTCCTCTCCGCAACTACCTTTCTGCAAGGTGCTTTCCACACCATTGGTTTCTTGCAGACTCTTTCCTGACCGTTGATCCGAGATTAGATGCGGATTGGGGATTGCGGGTTTTCCAATTTTTTTCAAACTACTTCTGCAATTCCCTTTCCGCAATTTTTCTTCCGTGTCGTCGATATGTTGTGGAGTCTTTCTTGACCATCGATATTGCAGATTGTGAATTGCGGATGTGCCTTCTAATATTTTTGAATTGGGCTTCCACAAATATATTTCTACAAATCTTTGAGCCGTCAATTTCTTGCGGATGCTTTCCTAACCATAGATCTTCGGATTGCGGATTGGGGAACCATACTTTCCCATTTTGGACTTCCGCAACTTTGTTTCTGCATTTTCCTGGACCATTGATTTCCTTGTGGGTTCACTCCTGATCGTCGGTCTATGATAAAATTTGGATCTTCACTTTTCTTGTCTGGAAATCTTTCACCACCATCGATCTTCTAAAAAACGACTTCCGCAATTTCTCTCGACTGATATAGGAAATCCAATTCTTCACTTCATTCTAGTGTTTGGGGATGTTATTTTCCATGCATATATATATTTTTGGGTCTTATTATAGACCATTGATCTCTGTCTCTCAAATGATCTGGGCCGTCCAAATAACATCCATGCTTTGGAATGTTAGTTTCCACTTCTTACTATGCTGATATTCCCCTTGTCGTTGACCCTATCATTGATCTATAATTCGATTTTGGAATTCCTTTGTCTTTCACTAAGTTTTCCTTGTCATCATGTTTACTGGTTATTCTTTTGTCATTGGTGAACTCTTTTGACATCAATTGACAACTATTTTCAACAGTATATACAGTTGTCTATATAGAAATTAGAGGACAACTCTAAGTGAATAGTGACAAGAGTCCTTATGAGCTATGGTTTGGAAGACCAACGCCGGTTAAATATTTTAGATTCTTTGGAAGTAAATGATACATAAAAAGAGAATTTGATAATCTAGGGAAGTTTGACTCTAGAACAAATGAAGGAATATTTCTTCGATATTCTTCCACAAAAAGGGAATACAAATGTTATAATCTAAAATCGCATAAGATCATAGAAAGCACAAATGTAACTGTTGATGATACTAACTAAAAAAGAATACAAATCCAATAAATTGAGGGTGTTGAAGAAACTGATGAAGAAGAAATATATGATAAACGAAAAGAAGAAAGTTCACAAGAGGAGGATGCTCTTGAAGAGGAAGAAGAAAGAGTAGAAAAAGAGGAGTCACATGAAAGTAGAGGTGAAGAATCTCCAAGATCTGATACAGAATTTCCATCTAGGAGAATACAAAAACACCATCCCGAGACACAAATCATAGGTGGCAAAGATGTTGGAGTCAGTACAATAAGGAAACTAATATTTAATGAACAAGCATTACTATCAGTGGTGGAACCTAAGAACTTTGCAGAAGCTAGAAAAAATGATGATTGGATCAAAACCATGAACAAAGAGGTGGATCAAATTGAGAAAAACCAAACTTGGGAACTAGTTCAAAGTCTTGCAAACAAGAATATTGTAGGAACCAAGTGGGTCTTCAAAAAAAAGTTAAATGAAAATGGAAAAGTGATAAGAAACAAAGCAAGGTTAGTATGTAAAGGACATGCTCAAGTGGAAGGTATTGATTTTGAAGAAACCTTTGCACTTGTGGAAAGACTTGAAGCAATCAGGATGTTTTTGGCATTTTCATGTTATAAAAACTTCAAAGTATATCAAATGGATGTCAAGTTTGCATTTCTAAATGAGAAAATAGAAGAGGAAGTCTATATCGAACAACCTGAAGGATATCTTTTATCAGAAAATAAAGACTATGTTGGCAAACTAAAAAAGGCACTCTATGGTCTCAAGCAAGCCCCAAGAGCATGGTTTTCAAGGATAGATAACTACTTGAAGCAAAAGAGATATAAAATAGGAGCCACTGATAGTAATATATACATAAATATTGAAGATAAGAATATGATCATTGTTGTTGTTTATGTGGATGATATCATATTTGGAAGCAATCTGTAGATACTAAGTGTAAACTTTGCTTTTGAAATGAAGAAGGAATTTGAAATGCCATTTTTGGGTGAATTAACGTTCTTCTTGGGATTACAAGTCTATTAGTATGACAAAGGAATCTTCATTTCTCAAACCAAGTACATCAAATATATGCTTAATAAGTTTAATATGGAAGACTTCAAGCCTATGAATACTCCTATGATCATTGGTTGTAAACTAAGAAAAAATGGTGAGTCCTTAGAAGTGGATCATACTATGTATAGATCTATGATAGGAGGTTTGCTATATGTAACAACTACAAGACCAAATGTAATGCAAGCTGTAGGATTGGTTGCTATATTTCAATCATATCCCAAAGAAACACATGTGGCTGCAGTAAAAGGACTATTTAGATATCTAAAAGGCACTGTGAATTATGGCTTATGGTACCCAAAATGTCAAGAATTCACTTTAAAAGCATTCATTGATGCAGACTGGGAAGAAAGTGTTGGTGACTAAAAGAGTACAAGTGGAGCAACATTATCTTTGGGAAATGGTTTGGTATCCTGGTTGAGCAAGAAATAATATTCCATATCACTATCTACAATAGAGGCTGAATACATTGTTGTTGCATCATGTTGTACTCATTTGGATGAAGCAAACATTAGAAGACTTATTTGAAAAGTATGAACATCCAATAGTAATAAATTGTGACAATAAAAGTGCCATAAGCATATCAAAAACTTCTATTATGCACTCCAAAACAAATCACATACTGATAAAATATCACTTTCTAAGAGATCAAGTCATGTCTCTAAAAATAGTCAAATTGGAATATATTAATACTAAAGAACATATTGTTTATATATTCACTAAGCCACTGCCCAAAGAAGCATTTGAGCATCTTAGGAATAAGTTGGGAGTAATATCGTTACAACAAAAAAGGGGAAGAGGAAGAAAAAGAAACATATCAAGGGGAGATATGTTGACAGGGGGAACTGTTAGAGGGAAATGTTTGTCATCGTTGTCAAAGGGGGAGAATGATTTAATGTTTCCATCAATGCAAAAGGGGGATAATGTTGAAATAAGTTGTCATTGATTTCAAAAGGGGTTCAGCAATGACAAAGGATTAAGTGATGACACAATGGCAGGGAAAGCGATGACATATGTGATAAAGATGGAAAGACACATGAGAGGATCTGACAAGGGGATTGAGTGCGATAAAACTAAATTGATTGATCGATATTTATGTTAATCGATGCAAGGTCATGGAGTTGCAATCATATTGTTTAGGAGAGGTTGGAAGGCTCATATTGTATCAAGAGAATAGATCAATGATAGGAAAAGGATCTGCAAAGTAAATATGCATGGAAAATAACATTCTGAATCGCCAAAGTGAAGTTCCTTAATGTTTGATAATTGATCAACATACAAGGAGTATTCCGCAAAGTGATTGATGATTCATGGGATTTGCAGAAGACGAATTGCGGAAGCAATTTTTGAGAAAAGTAAAAATGCACACCTGCAATCTGCAATCTGCAATTGCGGAAGGAAGAAGTTTTCGACTGCGAAAGCAATCTAAAGAAAATTCAAAGTGCACATTTGCAATATGCAACCCACAATTGCGGAAGAAATAATTTCCCTAAAATTGTGGAAAGGTCAGTTTAGAAAGCTGAATGCGGAAAGGTATGTTGTGGAAAAGAAACTACGGAAGGTCACGACTGATAAATTAAATAGAGTTAAAAAGGACAAATAAAGAAGTAATTTCAAATTAGTTTATTTGTCTATGAAGAGTCATGATCAAGACATGTGACTGTTGAATGAAGAGATACGTTTGAGGGTATATAAACAATGCTTTAAACCTTCAAATAAGTGTCTTTGTACATTCAACTGGTAGATCGATTGATGTAGACCAGTCAGAGATCAAATTATCATATAAGGGAGGTTGGGAAGTGCTAGGGCATGAAACAAGCTTGCAAGGGGGTCGTAGCTTCCTTCCAATTGTAGCTGGTAAATAGGGTGTCATAGAATCCTTTCAACAACAACTGATAAAACAGAGGATTGTATCCTCCTTCCAATAGTTTTTGGTAATATGGTGTAGTACCATCCTTGTCTGTAGAAGCAGGGAAAAACTATTTGTAAATATAATTTTGCAGTAATAGGAAGTATTTGTGATTTACCCAATTGGGATTCCATGATAAATTTGTGTTATGTGTGTTATTGTTGATCATTTGTGTTAATAAGTAAATTAAAAGTGGTTTTAAATTAACAATATTGATTCACCCCCCCTCTCAGTATTGTCCAATATTCCAACAATGAGACCAATAATTGGAATAATAATCATAATCCACTAATAAATATATAATTAAGTAATACAATGGTAATACATATAGGATAATTCAAATACCTAAGATAGGATTCAAATCTACCAACCTGGACTAACTTTAGATCTAACTCAGTGTGGGAAAATCACCGCTAAATCTCACTAATGCAACGCCAGATCACTAGAATAGTTCACAACCAGTTAACTGAAGAGGATAGGTGAGAAAATATGCCCTACTTCCCTTAAATCATGGAAAATGGTGCTAGGATGATTGAGAGTGATATAACTGACGGGAATAATAGCATAAATGGACTTAACTAAATAGCTACTAGAGGCAACTGCTAGAGACTTATGGTGGCACTCAGAGTGGGTTCCTAAATGATAAGGATTGGTCCCTGGGTGACCTAAACTCAAGTAACCAGGTGCAGTAAGTGGCATATTTCCCCTAAGTGTGTCCCCCATGCACTAGTGGAGTGATGAAGACCTACTAATATAGGAAAATGGATAAATATACTATGTGGTCAAAGGGAGGATTAATACTAATCCTAACACCCGCCCCATTAATCCTAACTTTAGACAGCTTGGGCCCTGGAAACTAATACCAAAGGTCACCCATACAATCTAAATGCAAAAAATAATAAATGCTTAAAAATAACCGAGGAAATGGGGAAAACCTCGTGGGAAACCTCCCCCCCCCCCTCAAAATAATCAGGAAAATCAAGAACAAGATTTCATACTAAGAGAAAAAAAATATTCTTGAGTAAAAACTTGTGAAAATGTTTATGCAATCTACATCTATGTGGAGCAATAATGCAGAGTGATGGTTGTTGTGTGAACTATTTGTTATATTTTTATCATTTAAGCTATATGATCTTAGGATCTTATCTGATAGAATAACATGCACAACAATAATCACAAGAGACAAGAGACACAAAGAATTTTCCTCGGGGAAACCATAAAGGAGAAAACCCCGCAACTTCCTCAGAGATAGAATGAGCACCAATAGCAAAAGCAAAACCCAAAAAACATAAAGATGATCTCCAAAAGCTGATCTCTCTCACTTGTGCCAATACTTCCTCTCTCACTCATGTGCCCTAGTTGAGTGAGTGTGTGTGTGTAGAAATGAGGAGGCTCACTTCTATTTATATTCTTCCGTTCACTTTATTTCCACTCCAACAAGTCGGCCTCACTTAAAAATTACTTACCAGGGCCAACTTCTCTAGGAGAGTCTAATAACCCTAGTGCCCCACAACTATGGGGAATTTACCCCCTGATCAACAAGGAGGGTTAACCTCAACTCAATTGTGGGGACTATTGCCCCGAATTACAACAGAGGGTTAACCTCATTGACTTTACATTACTTTATTATATTAATGACTCTCTCGATAGGAACATCGGGGTATAATATAAGATATACAAGTGAATACATTTTGAAGTTACAAATACATCAACACTCCCTCTTAACTAGGAAGGTATTCTCTTGACACAATTCATCAGCACAAGTCTTCTTCTCTGGATCAAGTTTGGATCATAATCACTAGATCATCACTGGATCATCATCATTGGATCATCATCAAAGATGGATCATCACTCGATCATCATCAAAGATGGATCATAATCATCACGGCTTCCTCTATCTCGATCAACTGGCGCTATCTCTCAATTCTATGCATCATAGGAAGTTCTACAGAGCCAGCCCTTTTTCATGCTGGCTGTAGTCCTAGCCTCCATGTAGGTAATCATCTTCTTCAGCAATTAACTCTGACCCAGTTAGAAAGGCTCACCCAACACTTACATATGACCATGGGGGGAACACATCCACCACCATGTCAGAAAGGCACGCCCAACACTCACATCTGACCTCATCATGTCAGAAAGGCACAACACTCACATCTGACCTCATTATGTCAGAAAGGATCATCCAGCACTCACATATGACCACATCACATCAGAAGGCCCAACACTCACATATAACCTCATCATGTCATAAAGTCTAATCCAGCACTCACATATGACCACATCATGTTAGAAAGTCCCAACACTCACATCTGACCATGGGAGGCCTAGCCTGCCACCATGTCAGAAAGTCTCTACACTTAAATCTGACCATGGGAGGCCCAGCCTGCCACCATGTCAAAAAGGCTCTGCACTTACATCTGACCCAGTCAGAAAGGATCTATACTTACATCTGACCATAGAAGGAACAAATCCTACCATGTCAGAAAGGCTCTCAGACTCATCACCTCCCCTTGTAGGGAACCTCGATCTGGAGAACACCAAGCTTCTCCTTGAATTACTCAAACTTCACTTTGGCCATTTCTATCATAGAATCACATTAGGGATGATTACGTCCAAGGATAACCTGCGAGCTTCGCCAGGACTGATTACATCTGAGGAAAACCTACAGGACTGATTATGTCTCAGCAACCTACGAGCTTCGCCATGATTTATGCTCAGACAACCTGCCTCATTGATTATGCTAGAACTCCCCCTTTCAATAGATATTGATTTGGATCACATATTGGAGCTTCACTGCTCCTCTCTACATCATAAAAAAAATGCAAGTCAGATCAATCAAATCAAATAGTAGTTTTCAAAAGAAACATACTACCTCCCAAATAGCCGAACAAGTGGCTACATATTTTTCCCCAGTTGTACTCAGTGCCACGCAGGACTGCTTCCTGCTAAATGAAGAGATCACACCTGATCCCATACTGAAGCAGCACCCCGAAGTGCTCTTCCTATCAATGGAACTGTCTTCCCAATCCAAATCTTCATAACCCTCCAGGTTAATTTTCTGATTTGTATCATACTTGAGCCCAGACTCAACTGTACCCTTCAAGTACCTCACTGCATGCTTTGCAACCATCAGGTGAACATGTCTCAATGTGTTCACAGCAAATCAAATATCTAGTCTGGTATTCGTCAGGTACATCAATGAACCAATCATCTGACGATACATCGTAGCATCAACCGACTCTGATGAAGCATCACTCAATAGCTTCAAGTTTGATGACATAGGTGTGTTCATGGACTTTACAGTCCATCATCCTGAACCTCTTTAGTATCTCTACTGCATACTTCCCTTCTCCCAGGGAGATTCCTTCTGCATTCTGCCACACCTCCAAAAGTAGTGCATCATATCCAAGTCCTTCATCTCAAACTTGGAAGCAAATATCCTTCTTGCAACTTTAATGAGTTCCTCTTTTCTGCCAAGAACAAGTCATCGACATATAACAAGAGCATCACTGGTATTCCAACTTCAACCTTGAAGTAAAAATTTGGAATCCATTTTACTCTCAGTAAATCCGAGAGCCATCAGCAAACTTTCCATCCTGTCGGACCATGTCAAACCTTAGGATATTATGCAATCACTCCCTCTGAAGTGGAGTATAATTCTCCCTCTTCCTTTCATACTCTATGTATTGAAACATTATGTACCGGACTGACAAGTAGCTTCCTCTGCTATTAAACATTCTTCTCACACCCATCTGTGAGCTTTTCATCCTCTATAGGCTTTCATCTCCAACCTTGTAGCAAAGGTTAATATCTTCATCACTCTAGGTTATCTTCAAGATCCTCATGTATGTGTTATCCCATGGGTGTCTTCTGAGCTCGTAGAAGGCCTTCTTTAATTTGCACACATGAGTTTTCCAGTCATGTGTCTTAACTTCTAGTGGCTGCAAATGTCTCTTTGTAGTCTATGCCTTCTTTCCGTGAGAAGCCTCGTGCTACGAATCTTTCCTTGTATCCCACGATGTTTCCATCTACTTCATTCTAGATCTTATAGATCCATATGGAATATATTAAGGACTTCCCTTTAGGTCTCGATACTGCATCCTAAACATCATTTTTCCTGAACCGGTACTCTCCTTCCCTTTCTTCTTGGCTACTTCTTCATAGCTGGAAGGTTCTGCATCAATGATGTTGCTCAATAGTGTCACATAACTACACTATGTATGAGACCTCTTTATTTCTTTGAAAGTATCATCATATTATTCTTCATCTTGTATTATTTCTTGAACTATCGTCACTTGTACTTTGGAGCTTCGGAACACGTCTCATCCTTCTTTTCTTGTAGGCAATTGTACGTGATCTTTCCTACATGTCAAATGCATTATTTGTATGGTTAGAAACATTTCATAAGGTATATTGATAATGAAAATTTCTTTTTCATAAATATGTAATCATGCAACTATTTTAGCCAATACAACATTCATCCATGTCTCACAGAAACTTTCTAGATGCCTTCCATCTCTACCGGGACAACATTGAGATTGTGCACTAATCCAATATGTCAGCAAAGAGGTTTCATTCTAGATAAGTAGCAATGGAGAGTTGTATAGCACCATGAGATACTTACCCATCACATGCATATTAGTAGTATATTGTCATTAATGCAAACGTTCTATCATGCATAACACATCAACTGAATATAAACAAATGCATAACAAACAATATCATGAAATTACAATTGAATACTTATCTTTATTGGATTCATGTGTAGACTCCTTCTTTCAGCTTCATCATCTTCTTCATTCATAATAACATCATTTCTTATACAAATGATTAATATGGATAAGAGGTTCTTCAAGTATTGAGTCCACTGTGTTCCTCATCGCTTGAGGGATCTTTTTTGGATCGTGAGAGCTTAATCTTCAATTGCTCCCATATTCTCTTTCTCTTATTATGGGTCAAGCTTCATCTTGTGTGTGCTCTTCCCAGATTCTGTTGAAATTAATCACTTCCTTATTGCACACATTCCTCAAATGAATGAATCCCATGATCCTGGGAGGCCATTCAAGGTGGTTATCACAATTTCTGTATTCTCTACTTCTTCATCCACTGCTTCAAGTTTTTCTTTGATTTGAGACACCCTTGTAAAGTATGACTGTATGGTCTCTGCATTCTGGATCTTTACACTCTTCAATGGTTTCTCAAAGTCATCTTCCGATTTATGTTCTTGCCTTCAAATAGCTTGGTCAAGGAATCAAACATCTTTTTAGGTGTCTTTAGGGAAGACACGTGTGGTATAAGGTGATCCTTGATAGAATGAGCAATAATCTTCTTGGCCTTGACCAAGTTCTTCTTATGTAAGGCTTTAGCCTCATCTCCCTCTGGAACTGGAACCTCTCCACTTATGTAGGTGTCCAATTCATTTTCTTCAAGAATGAGTGAAAGATTATACTTCCATGCTCGAAATTTTTCAGCTTCACCAAGCTTGTCATCAATATGGTGTGATAGGTCATTTTGAAATGAGAACCTCAAATGTAAATAGAAAAGTATTAGATCTTACCAACTTGAGGTGTCTATCTTGGTTCCAGATCTGACTGATCTAGGGTTTGTTAGAGAAAACCTAATTTTAAAAAATTGGAATTTCAAACTTTTGATTGGATATAAATATGGGCCTCTTGAAGGTGAGATGTCCAGTGTACTCCTTTTTTGAAAACAGTGGAGAGAAGCTCTCGGAACAAGACGCCCTAGTTTTCCAAATTCCTCTGCAGAAATGCCTGAGATTGTTTCTTCGGTATATCCAAAATTACTACTCCTTTGTCTTTGAAATTGTGTACTGAGGTATCCCCGTATGTATTCTTTCCAAATCCATAGGTTTGAGTAGATTTGGTTTCTCCAATTTGGACTTTTGAAACTTTTCCCAAGGTGACTTCTTTAAGGAATTTTCAACATAGAGAACTTGTACGGAATGCCATGTGTCATTGTTTCACCTTCAGGGTCTAAAACTATTACCACAAAAATTAAATTCCATTCCCTATGTATAACATCTTGAAAAATGAAATTTGGACCTTCGTATCCCGAGATATAACAATTCTCCCTAGGTGTCCTGTTTAGGGATGAATCCTAGAAGAGGCTGAAACCCTAATTTGGAGGAATCATATATCCCAGAATATAGTGAATATGAGGATGAAATTTTTATACAGGGTACATCAAGATTTTATCATCGGCCTGTAAAAATTTTGGCCCTTGAGACGTCTTCAATATTAAAATATAGAGAATGTACCAAAACTACTATTTTTAGTATTTTAGGGTTTTTCAGGCCCAGGGTCAAACTAGGGTTTGACTTTCCTGGAGTTTTACTCAACCAAAAACTTCAAACTTGGTCTCTAAAATTCAATTTTGATGAGGATAAAAATCCTATTCCGGGCTCACTAAATAATTCCTCTTATGTAAAAATCCCTAAATTCCTACAGCAAAAACTGAAAATTCCCTTAATCAAATTTTGCTTCGACAGAAAGATGTGCCCTTCAATGGAGAGTTAAACTAGCCTCCTTTTGCTGATGGATTGTGGAGAGAGACCCAAAAAGTAAGAATCCCTAGCTTTTTCAGTTGCACGGTGTCTTCTTCTCAGGTTAGCTTTGATACCATGTTATATTTTTATCATTTAAGCTATATGATCTTATGATCTTATCTGAGAGAATAACATGCACAACAATAATCACAAGAGACAAGAAACACAAAGAATTTTACTCAAGGAAACCATAAAGGAGAAAACCCCACAACTTCCTCAAAGATAGAATGAGCACCAATAGAAAAATTAAAACCCGAAAACATAAAGATGATCTCTGACAGCTGATCTCTCTCACTTGTGCCAGCACTTCCTCTCTCACTCATGCGCCCTAGTTGAGTGAGTGTGTGTGTGTAGAAATGAGCAAAGCATCACTTCTATTTATATTCTTCCATTCACTTTATTTCCACTCCAACAAGTTGGCATCACTTAACAATTACTTACCAGGGCCGAATTCTCTAGGAGAGTCTAATAACCCTAGTGCCCCACAACTGTGGGGACTTTACCCCCTGATCAACACGGAGGGTTAACCTCAACTCAATTGTGGGGACTGTTGCCCTGAATTACAACAGAGGGTTAATCTCATTGACTTTACATGACTTTATTATATTAATGACTCTCTCGATAGGAACATCAAGGTATAATATAATATATACAAGTGAATACATTCCGAAGTTACAAATACATCAACACTATTTTCCTATGGCCATGCATGCGAACTTTTCCATCTTCTTCCAATCCGATGATAGATAGGAGAAAGAATTTTTCCTTTGTCTCTTTTTTATGGAGGAAGAGTGACATGATCCAATTTATTCTTTAGTGAGCAGAATTGTTGATAAGACCTTATCATGTAGCATCTCTTTGGGAGCTTGTTGCACCTCTCTGAATTTGCTTGACATAGTACAAATATTTCTTTTTGAAACTGTGATATTGTTATCCTCATGTCAAATGGCTCTAAAGTCATGTTCCTAGTTTCCTCAATAAACTTTTGTGCCCATTTAGGCCTAGGATTAGGAGTAGGGATTGGATTTGTCTCTAGATCACTATGAACTTCATCTTCAATTTCATAAACTGATTCAACTGGGATCTCTGCTTCATATTCTGAATTTGAAACACTAATGGAAACATTATTATATGTAAAAGGTGTAGGTAGAATGGTTTTACCTTCCCTTTCAAATGGCAGCTGATACTGTACTGGATCTGAGTAGCGGCACAAAGTGTGAGTATTCATATGCCTTGGAGGAATGGTTTGCAACACCTTTTGTTATAATCTTCCCAGTTGAGATATCTGAGATATCCACTGAGTCAAAACCAAATACTACTCACTTTGGTGGGCCAGTATGTGTATCTAGTATACTGATAACAAATTTGCAGCTAAGGAGGGAACATAGAGTACATCTTTGAACACTGCATGCTTTAACTTTATTGAGCCCTTTCCCTCAACTTGAATTTGAGTGTCATCACCCATGTGAATACTCATACCATTAGTAACTTGTAATGAAGAGAATGATTATCTGGATGCAACCATATGACTAGAGGCTCTCAAATCAATGAGGAAGGCATGCAATTTTGAGCAACTAGCCTTCAGTGCATGGGATGTCTAATCATGATCTTTAGTCTTGTCTTGAGAGTCAAAATTCCTTGTCCCTTCAAGGTGGGAAATATTGTACTGCTTAAGGAGTGTTGTCATCCGATATGTGGTATTATTTATACAATATTTATCTGTATGGTTTCATTTTTTATAGTAGGATCACTTGCCCTTATCAGACCTTTGATTTTTGTCCTTCCTAGAGCTCAAGGCTTCATCTGATGGGTCAAACTCATATTTAGGTTCAAATTCAATGTTTTTCTTTTCTTTACCTTTATGCTTCCTTCTTTCTTGTGCATTCCTTGTCTCACTAGCTAAGAGATATTGATTTGGAGAGGCTCTGAGAGCTCCCATCTGTATCAGCTTGTCTTGTTCTTGGATTAGAGACTACGGTGAAGGAATCAAGGGATGACATTCACCAATTAGGAGTAGTCAGTCTCTGAGAGTGAAAGGTAGATACAAGCACTAAGAATTTTGGGCCAAGTTTGCTCAGTATGGAGAGCACCAATTGCTCTTCCTTCTTCTTAATCTCGCATTGTTTGCATTGCATGACCAATGATTTGAATTTTGAGAAAAAATGTTGTATAGTTTCGAATTTACTGGGATGTAGTGCTATCAGTTCATTCTATAGGATATGGCCCCTCAGCTTTTCCAAAAAAGCAGTCGAGCTTATCCCATACTTATTTTGGAGTCTTAAGTCCATAAATATGGAACAACAACTCCTTGGATATGTGGATGCACATGAAGCCAGCAACTTCATCAAGCTTATTCAAATGCTTTGATTTTTCAATATACTGTTGGGATTCAAACTCTCTTCCCATGGTGATCTTGTACAAACCCTTTTTACAATAGACGGTTTGCATATCTTCCCTCCAATCAAGGTAATTGAAAGGTGTAAGGATTCTAGGAGTCAGAGCTACTGAATTATTTATTTCACAACTATATTGACCAACAATTCTTTAGAAATTCTTTGAATGTACCTGCAAAAACAATGCAAAACAACTCAATTTGAATTTATTTATACCAAACAATATCTGCTTTGACATGTGCACATTCTCTGGGTGCATCACACCTTGATATAATTCTCTAGACAGAATCCAGAGGGAGAAAGGCAATAATTCTAGGGTTTATGTGGAACCCAACTGCTTCTGGTGCATCAATGGAAGCTTCTGAGGTTTGCTGGTGGCTTTGATACCAGCTCTGATACCATGTAAAATTAAATGAAGAATATGATCATCAAGGTTACAGAATTCAAATGGAGAATACGATTGTAGAAGAGAGATAATCAATTTAGTAAACTCTGCGCAATAATCAATGGATAATAAACATTCGCCTGACCAATAATTGGAATAATAATCATAATTTATTAATCAGTATATAATTAAGTAATACAATGGTAATACATATAGGATAATTCAAATACCTAAGAGTATTTGAATACACCAACCTGGATTGACTTTGGAGCTAACTTGGTGTGGGAAAATCACTAAAACAACTCTGGATCACTAAAACAATTCACAATGAGTTAACTGAAGAGGGTAGGAGAGAAAATGTGCCCTACTACCCCTGAATCATGGAAAATGGTGCTAGGATGACTTAGAGTGATCTAACTGATGGTAATCAGAGCATACATGTACTTAAGTGAATACCTACTAGAGTCAACTGCTGGAGACTACTAGTGGCACTCAGAGTGGGTTCCTAAATTATAGGGATTGGTCCCTATGGAAGTTAAACTCATGCAATTAGGTGCATCAAGTTGAATATGTCCCTTAGGTGTGTCTCCCATGCACTAGTGGAGTGATGAAGACCTCATAATCTAGGAAAATGGACAAATAGACTGCGTGGGCAAAGGGAGGATTAATAATAATCCAAACATATACAACATTCCTTTTCCCCACTAGGGGTAGTTGCTAGTTTTACCATTTCTTCCAGCTCATCACACCATTGTGGTTGATAAACATATCATTTATACCCAAATAAAATATGCCAAACTCTTTACAGATAATATTAAAATAAACATATATAATTGTTGGGCTATAGGGAAGACCCAGGTTTTATACCTTTAACTTCGCACCAACAAAAGACCCACAGTGTTGGACCTTTCGGAAACAACCTGTAAGAAGGTCGCAGTCTCACCCGAAATAGTTATGGGATGCCGCAGAATCAGGTTTCTACAAGCAGAAGAGGGAGATTACTGTACCCTTAGCTTTTATCAATTCTTTATAATCAATTAACACAGTGCTTAAACATTACATATATATATCTTCACAGTTAAGTAACACCGTGACTTGCTTAACCCTTACTGGGAATTCACAGCAAAGCTATTTATTAAGCAGCAATCTTACTTATCAGATATATCTATACTTATCAATGCATAAAAGAACATAACATAAATCACACAAGAACCACAACACCCGATATAACGTGGTTCACCCCCAGTGTAGGGGTTATGTCCACAGAACTATGTTTTATTCAACTTTTCTACAAAATCACAGTTTTGATCTGCGCACTCAGCTGTAGATCTCTTCAGTCCTCAAAGCCGCGCACATAGCAGCAGGCCTCTGCGCACACAGCTGCAGATTTCCTTAACCACTTACAAACCCTCTGCGCACACAGCTGCAGAGGTCGTCCACGCACTCAGCCGGGACTTATCCTTCTCTTACAAAATAGCCTTAGCTTCGCCTTAACTTTCTTACATTCAAAAACCTAACCTCACATCTTTACACAAGTGCATATTTATACAGCGCACTATTACAAAACCATGGTCTTAAACCATGGGTATCCCAAACCCTAAACCCTGGACTTAAACCATGGGTTTATTACAACAGAAGTCTTTGACTCAACCCCAACGCCCCTAAGACTATTTTGAGCTGTAACTCCGCTTACAAGCTTTCACCAAAACCCCGGAGTTACCAAACTCTAGGGTCGTTAACACTGGAGTCCCAACAGGCCCCTAAGACTCACTAGTGTCCTGTCCCGAGACACTCATCCACTGGGCTGGTGATAGACGTTGTCGACGAAGACATAGTGCGCTGCTTGCAGACGCCCCTCCTGCTGTTGTCGGCTGCTCGCTTCCTTTCGTCGTGCTATATATGCCGAGGAAGGTCTTCTGGATCCATTTACAACCCCACCCTTCACTCTGTTTGTCGAACACTTAACCATCCACAACTAAGGGTCCCCAGAATTGCATGTCAAGCTACATAAGGCAAACAGCCACCTTGGTTCTATCAAACTCGGAGGATACATGGTGGGATTCTCCAGAGTCTTGATATGAGGCCTTGTGCCTTTCGTCGCTCCACGTTAGAGCGAACTTCTGCCTTCCTTCTTCTGGTTTAGAGCAAACTTCTGCCTTCCTTTGTACCTTAGTCGGATAGGACTGTACTGGTGAATTGCTCAGAAGGTTCTGCAACCCTCTCTCTTTGAACTCTCGAACTAACTTCTGGACTTCACAATTGTTTGACATGGTTCCAACTAAACAACTCAAATAAGTGCTTAATGCAGGAGTCTTAGGCCGATGCAATGTTTTATAGAATCCCTTAACATAATCTGTCATCATGGGGCATTAATGACACCAAATCTGATGGAATGCCGGAAATCTTGTCCACATGGCGCCAAATTTTCCTCCAAAATCTCATTATTACAAGTATGGAAAGCAGTTCTCATGCCGGCGCCGCCAAATCCACTTTGTCCCATCCATCACATTCTAGGCTGTGACACACCTTGGACCTTCGACATAACAACTACCCACAACTGCGACACAACATTAACCCTCAATACTTACTACCCCATGCGGTACCCAAGTTTCAACTGTTCTTGGGAGTAAGACTGTCCTTCTAGGGGCTACTTCTGATTAGGAGGTCTCGACCTGTCCCTATACTTCTTTAGACGACTTCCATTTACCATAGAAGGTAAAATTTCTCCATTCAACTTAGCTAGTTGAACTGCGCCACCATCAGTAACTTTCTGTACTATGTACAGTCCTTTCCAATGTGACTTGAACTTACCTAGGAATTTCATGAATTTGCTGTCGTATAAGAGCACAAGATTGCCCTGCTGAAACTGCTTCTTCTTGATGTGTCTATCATGCCATGCTTTTTCTTGGGCCTTCTACACTTGCTGTTGGAACCCTGCAATAAATATGTCCTCTTCCAGTTCTAGTATCTTCATCAGCCTTGCTGTCACTACAGCTGGGTCATCCATCTCTGTAAAAGCAGATATTCTGAGGCTAGGAACAATGTACTCCATGGGCATGACTGCTTCTTTCCCATAAACCAACCTAAAAGGTGTATGGCCTGTCAATTTCTTGCAGGTAATTCTATATGCCCAAAGGACTGCTGGAATTCTAAGATCCCAATCATTTCTGTTAACATTGCAAACCTTCATCAGAGCATGTTCAAGGATTTTGTTAAAAGCTTCGACAGTTCCATTTGCTTGTGGATGATAGGCAGTACTCTTCTGATGATAAACCTAGAATTCTTCAGTCAATACTTCAATAGTCTTGTTGAGAAAATGTGATCCTTGATCACTCATAAGAATTCTAGGACACCCAAATCTGGACAAGATGTTGTCGAAGATGAACTTCATAGCTACAGCAACCCTACAAGTCTTGACTGGTTGAGCTTCGGCCCAGCGATTCAGGTAATCAGTCGTTGTAATAATGTATCGTGCTCCTGACTTCTTCGCAGGGGGATTGATAGGGCCAACAAAATCAATTGCCGATTTGTCAAATGCTTGTAAAGTTACCTGTGGGACTAGAGGCATCTCATCCCTCCTATATGGTTTTCCTGTTCTTTGACAGATGTCGCAGCTGTGGCAATATTCTCTTGCATCCTCGTGAATCGTAGGCCACCATAATCCGGCTGTCAAAATATTCTGTGCCATGGCTTTTCCTGCATAATGACCTCCTGCGGGGCCAGAGTGTGCCTCTGCCAAAATCAGTGGCTTTTCATGCTCCAAGACACATCTGCGCAGTATTTCATCTGGTCCCATTTTATACAGCTGTCTTGCTATTAAGGCGAAGTCCGCTGCGCGAACCACCAACTGCTTCTTCTACTGCATGGTCATCTCAGCGGGTGGAAAACTTGTAGACAAATACTGAACAATATCCTGAAAGTACTCATCAATCATCTGGATAGCAAACAACTGGGCATCAGGAAGACTTTCGTCCAAACTGGTAGGTTCTTCTCCTGACTTGAGCCTCGACAAGTGGTCAGGTCCAAGGTTAAGTCTGCCAGGATTAACTATGATCTCAAAATCATATTCCTGAAATAGAATTAGCCACCTACATATCCTTCCACCGAGTATAGGCTTGTTAACCAAATACTTCAAAGAAGAGTGGTCAGTGAACATCTTAAAGTGAGATCCTAGCAAATAATGTTGAAACTTCTGTAGTGCATACACCATAGCAAGACCTTCGCGTTCTGTTGTAGTATAATTTTTCTCTGCTATGGACAATTTTCTACTTGCAAAATCAATTGGGTGATCAATATTACCTTCACCAGATTGAGCCAAGACAGTACCCAAAGTGATGGAGGATGCATCAACATGTACATGGAACTCCTTATTCCAGTCAGGGAATACTAAGATAGGGGCGGTGACCATTTTTTCTTTTAGCACATCCAAGCTTTCTTGGCACTCAGGTGTCCATTCGAACTTAATATCTTTCTTCAGCTGCCTTTCCATCGAGGCGGTGATCTGGGCATAGTTTCGGATGAATTTCCTGTAATAGCCAGTGTGACCAAGTGTAGTGCGAAGTTGTTTAACAGACTTTGGAGGTGGCAGGTTCACAATAATAGCTATCTTCGCAGGATCCATCATCAATCCTTGCTTACATACAATGTGTCCCAGCAAAATCCCAAATGGTGCACAAAAGATGCACTTTTTCAAGTTCAAGGAGATCGGGTGCTATCTACACTTATCCAACATAAGTCTTAAACTAGTTATATGATCTTTTACTAGCCCAAAGATAGTCCAGTCATCAAAATATACTTCGAGGAATTTATGTATAAATTCCTTAAATGTGGATATGACTACTCTAGAAAACATAGCAGGGGCATTCTTCAACCCAAACGGCATAACTGTATACTGAAAGGACCCCATTTCTGTAGCAAAGGTTGTCTTATGTCGATCCTCTAGAGCAATTTTAATCTGATGGTAACCTGAAAATCCGTCAGTAAAAGAGTACACCTCTTGACCCCCGACATTGTCGAGCACTTCGTCCGTAAAAGGGGTGGGAAAGGGATCATGTAAACAAGCATCATTCAACTTCCTTAGATCAACACAAATTTGAATCTCACCTTTATTCTTCTTCTCTTGCACCACCATAGGACTGACCCACTCAGATTCTTCCACAGGTTCAATAATTCCTGCAGTGAGCATCTTATCCAGCTCCAGCCGAACTTTTTCCTTATACTTAGGGTTCAACCTATAAGGACGTTGTTTCACAGGATTCGCATCAGGTTTCAACGGGATTTTTATCACACCGATATCCCCCAGGATACCTTTCATCTCTGAGAACTTTGTCGGGAATAGGTCCTGATATTCATGGAGAAGTTGGGTCACTTTGCTTACCATCTCATCATCCCAATAATCTCCGATGGTAGCATACTTAGGCTGGTCTTCTAATCCAATGTTTACGGTCCGCATCTTCAGGGGCTGAGTCACTTCCGCTGCTTCAACTGCTGGTCCTTGTACTTCGCAGTGCCCTTCGGACTCAGGAATATCAATGTTGCGCGGATCCTCATCCTCGTCAATTGCGAGGTTATAACATTCTAGGGCATGAGCTTCTTGTATCTTCCAGTCAGGTCGGTATTCTTCTACCTCTTGATCATCAAATACCTTAGTGTGGATCAACCTGATAGCTACGTCTAAAGTTGGACAAACTTCATTAGTGGAAAAGGTAAGTACAAAACTATCAACAAGGCAATCCCAACTTACAGTATCCCGGCGAAGCTCAGCCTCTGCGTACCAGTTCCTTGCTATTGGCTCCAGAGTATGTACAAATCTATGTACCCATTCTTCCTGAGGTACATACTGCCACGCCTCGTAGCATTTTGCTAAATGTTCCTGGGAGCTAGACTTTCCATCAAACTTGCTTCGCAGCTCCTGGGGTTGGTCCCTGAATCTCAGGTGAAGGAACTTCTGACAATTTTCCCAATTAGGAATATTTTTCTTATGGCTATTCCACCATCTGGCTGCTATGGCCCTGAATGCTGAATCCAAGGTCTCTAGTCTCTGTGAGTCTGGTACCCGTTCTGAAAATTGTCCAATAAACTGATCTGGATCTGACAACCCATAAAAAATAGGTAGTGCACTATCCTGAGTACCAAGCCATCTGAGAGACTTGGTAATTCTGGTGCATCTATGTCCATGCAGCTCATGGAGTCTGTTCTTCCAGTTCTCCAACCCATCATCGGAGTCTGTCATACAGGAGCTGTCACACTGCCAATCCAAAATACCTTCGGCAGTAGGATCGACATAATCTTCTTCCTTAGCTGTAATGTTATAGATGTGTTCCAGGTCATCCTGATCTTCATCTCATAGTGGTTATGTGTACCTTTCTCCTTGTGAAGGTTCCAGGGGTACGATGACTCTCAAATCTTTCCCTTCGAAGTTCATCTGTCTCTTCTTAAGGTTAATGACTGCGGCATTTTCCATTTCCCATTCAATTCCTAACAGGGCTGGGTAGGGGTTACTGTCATCAATGATCTCAATAACTTCGAATTCCGCTAAAGTGTTGACCCCATCGATATCGATTGGGACACTAAGGAATCTCCCTAGGGGCACAATCCTTTGCTGATTGGCTAACTTCAACTGTATAGGAGACCAGGCAAGGGCAGGTTTCCCCATTTGTTCCCAGGTTTGCTTGGTTAAGACATTGACTTCTGACCCTAAATCCAGGATGACATCAGTCATATCATATTCTCCTACTTGAGCATTCAATCTCATTTCCCTGCCAGTTCTTTTGACTCTATTAACAGTTTTGTCTCGACCATAGTTTTGCTGAGGTTCGCAGGAAGCAATGACTTTCTGCAGCTCATTTAAAGCATTCTGATTTCTTAAGAGTTTTAGGCAACTCTGTAAAAAGGAGGATAGTGTACTTACTTTGTCCATCGAAGCTTCTTGCGGCTGCGCCGACGGCTGAGGGGGTTGCGCAGGTGCAACTGGTATGCTAGAGTCAGCAAAATCTTTCTTGGCTTCTATGAATGTCTCTTTTTCTCTTTCGATATCAAATGCTGGGATTTTCTTGGGAGCTTTACGAACACAAGGCTCGTCAAGCCGTTTCTCCATATTCTGTATGTGTGTCATAGCTCCACTCCATGTAACAACATTAATAGCTGTGACAGGTCGTGGCTCGACGAAAATCATCTGGATATTCTGAGTAGGGATACTGTTTTTGGCCTGAATCTTGGCTATCAGCTGCGGGCACTGTTCGATCACATGGTCTACTGCTCGGCAATATCGACATGTCATAGTTGGGTTCCAACAGTCGCGGGCGAGATGCCCGGCTTGGTTACAGTTGTAACACACAACCTGGCCTCTGCCTCTTCCTACCATACCACCATGACCACGTCCTCCAAAATCACCTCTACTGGATGCACCACCGCGGTAACCATAACCATCATTGCTCTGTGCTTCATTTTGTATCCGATAGGCATCATAGGTGCGACACTCAGCTTCATTATGTCCTACAAACTTACAGAATCTACAATAGGGGTTCTTAGATCCTTTTCCATACCTTTGTAGCAGGTGGCAATCCTCAGGTCGATGCTAACCTGTTATTCTGCAGAGCTCGCAATATAGAACTTGCGGTGGAAATGCGTTTGGCGCACCCGTATTCAGGTAATTTCTTACCAGAGGACACCAATCTTTGTCGTGACCTTTCGTCCGACATTGCGTACACCAAACCTCTTCGCAGCTAGGTTTTCCTACCTTCATGTCACGGAGCTCCAGGGCCATGGCTGCCAACTACGCTTGGATTTGAACAAGACCAGGATTATCTCTAACAGGTGCGGTCTCAAGCTTCATCGCAATTTCCAGAGCTTCCTGCTGGTCAGCAACCTTCTGTTGCATGAGTGGAGTTTTGAGATGTGATAGCAATGTAGCAATAAACCATTCCTTGTGCTGTGCCGGTCCAATTGTGAAACTGACTTGGTCAAGTACAACTTTGAACCTCTGATCAAAGTCCCACACTGATTCGCCTTGCTTTTGCTGAATTTCCTTTAATTCAGTGATACACTGCGACTCTGATTTGGGATTCTTAAACTCTTTGATTAATGCTGCCTTGATATCATCTAGGGTAGGATTCTGAGTATTAGAGAATTTCATGAACCAGGTTAAAGCCCGGTCCCTGAAATAAGTAATGAGCTGCGCGGTTCTTACAACTGGGTCTGTAATGTTCTTAGCAGTCCACACCACTTCACATAAAAACCAGAACTGTTCTGGATCCTCTGATCCAGTTCCTTTGAAAACAGGGAGCTTAATATCATCATTCATGTGGGCCATAGTAGATCTAGGGGGGGTTGGAGGGGGATGGGAAGTAGGCGGGGGGGAACTTACTGGGGTAGACTGACCTGCGACAGGAGTACTAGTACTAGGGTTACTTTCCATCTGCGACGGATTCTTAGGGATAACAGATCGGCACTACGGGGTTACCGGAGGGTTTCCAACAGAAGGGATTTCTTCGGGCTCTGAGGCTGCTAGACTGAAAGGGGTAGACTCGGTATCCTGACCTAGGGTAGATGACTCAAAATTTCTCTTGTACCTTTTGCCACTTCATAGCAACCCACTTTGCTCGTCGAAGGTGCGTTCACTTGCAAACATAGGTTAGTAATACACGATCTAACAGTCTGATTCAAGAAGCAATATTCCTTTGTCAGCTAATAGCATCTTAATCCTCAAACTAAATGAATTTAAAAACCTACCCCTTGGTCCTTTGAAGAACTGTCGCTCCGCTTCACTAAAGGAAGTACTCGTGTCAATAGCGAACTCTGTCATGAATTCCTCAAGGTTTCGCGTCGTCCAAAAATCAACAGCGCGAGAGATCCCATTGTTTACTCTTTTCAACAAGTTGATTCTTGCGGGGGTCCAAGCAGGAAACTGACCTCCACGGAAGTTCGTCCTTCGCTCGGCTAACCTGGATACCCACTGGTGCAACTCTATGTGGATACTACCAAATAAAATTTCATAAACATCACAAAAAACATACCTTTGTAAAAATTCACTTGCGCTACGATGCGGATATTTGTTCTCTTGCTCAGCGAATTTCAGATAAGTCTCATCCAGCCAATCACCGATTTCTTTCACAGAGGGTCTCCAGAACATAGCCCTTGAGGTACGACGTAAACCCCTCTTACGCAGATACTGAGTTCAACTGGCAACGGAACCACTTTGTTGGGCTATAGGGAAGACCTAGGTTTTATACCTTTAACTTCGCACCAACAAAAGACCCACAGTGTTGGCCCTTTCGGCAACAACCTGCAAGCAGGTCGCAGTCTCACCCGAAACAGATATGGGATGCCGCAGAATCAGGTTTCTGCAAGCAAAAGAGGGAGATTACTGTACCCTTAGCTTTTATCAATTCTTTATAATCAATTAACACAGTGCTTAAACATTACATATATATATATCTTCGCAGTTAAGTAACACCGTGACTTTCTTAACCCTTACTGGGAATTCATAGCGAAGCTATTTATTAAGCAGCAATCTTACTTCTCAGATATATCTATACTTATCAATGCATAAAAGAACATAACAGAAATCACACAAGAACCACAACACCCGATATAACGTGGTTCACCCCCAGTGTAGGGGTTACGTCCACAGAACTGTGTTTTATTCAACTTTTCTACAAAATCACAGTTCTAATCTGTGCACTCAGCTGCAGATCTATTCAGTCCTCAAAGCCGCGCACACAGCTGTATATTTCCTTAATCACTTACAAACCCTCTGCGCACACAGCTACAGAGGTCATCCATGCATTCAGCTGGGACTTATCCTTCTCTTACAAAATAGCCTTAGCTCCACCNAACCTCACTTCTTTACACAAGTGCATATTTATACAGCGCACTATTACAAAACCATGGTCTTAAACCATGGGTATCCCAAACCCTAAACCCTGGACTTAAACTATGGGTTTATTACAACAGAAGTCTTTGACTCAACCCCGATGCCCCTAAGACTATTTTGAGTTGTAACTCCGCTTACAAGCTTTCACCAAAACCCTGGAGTTACCAAACTCTAGGGTCGTTAACACTAGAGTCCCAACAATAATAAAATTTCCAGTTTGTCCATCTTTAAATATGATGTTGTAGGACTCACTAAGTGCATTTGTTATTCTCTTCTTCTAACTACAAAATATTTTATGTACACTACCACTATCATGGATAAATGAGTGTAAAGTGACTCAAAATTGGCATTGGAATTCTTTGATTTCCCCTCAAATTTTTGTCCAGTGGAACTTGAACTTATATTAGGGCTTTAGAAATGCCTATTGGTTTTAACCAACTATTTTTTTCGTAGGTAATTTTTCGAGAAAGGGACAATAGATGGTGTTGATGCGGCGGAATAAGTTATGGTAATCATGGATCCTTATTTCCAAAATGAATTTTGATGAAGATTACAGATCGGTCATGAACCTCCAAAGAGAGTATATGTATTTTCTCTCAATACCTTTGATCCAAAGTCACAATGGGATGGGGACAGTTGTTAGAGAAATAATCCACCTTAGTACCATGATCTTATACCTTAGGCACATTTCATTTGCTTCCATGCAATGTTCTATGGTCTAGAATTAGGGTTACTGATCATTTACTGATAATTGAGGTGCTCTTGGTTGATCATTCAGATAGTTGAGGCACTCCCAGTTGATCATTCTAACTGACATGTTCCCTCATTGATGAAATATCAGACTTGGTGCGCTCCACCATCCTAGATTCAGGGAATGTGTTTGACTTTAGGTGCTAGTGCATGTTTGTGGTGGTTTTTTTCCTTCCTTGGGCATTTATTTCCTCCTAGATCCATTACCACTCACCCATGTGCTCACCCACGCCTAGAATTCCTCCATTTATGTCTCAACATGCCTCACCCATTTTCACACTTTCATTTATGACCATTTGGGATGATTAGGAAGTTGATTGGTCCACCTATGGGGTTTTGAGGGTCAAATCATGGTCTGCCACTTGTATGCATCCAGATGGCCTCCAAATCCTTGTGATTTTTCCCTATTGTAATATATATCTGATCCATACATAGTTACATGTTGGATAATCATACTAATATCTATTATTTACCTCATTTGTGTGTGCTATTTTCACTCTTTCTGCTATTTTGTGCATATTTTGTGAGCAATATCGAATTGTGAGAATCTCCTTGGATCCTAGATCCCACTATGAATAAATTCTCACATGGTATCATACCACTTTGGAGATGAAAACCAAATCCATAGTGTTTGAGTTTCTGTTTGAGGTATTTTCCAAATAGATTCGAGTTTTTGTGTTGCAAGTACAATCAACTGTTTGTCACCAAGATCGCAAGCAGAAATGGAGCAGACCCATGTATTTCTCACCCCATTCAAATATTTTGAGTGGAAGGATAAAATGGTTACCAACTGAGGTCAAAAGGATTGTACAGGGTCACCATGGGGACTGAGGTCGAACCAAACTCTGCTGTGGAGAAATCTAAGTTCTTCAGTAGGATTGATGAAGCGTTTGGAATGCTTTATCTCAACATTTCGAGAGACCTACTATTTCATGTAGACAGACTATCAAATCCCAACGAAGCATGGATCAATATTGAGACATTGTTCGAGAAGACTGATGTGATGATAGGTCACCAACTCGAAAATGATCCAATCTCACCGAGTCCAACCCATTTTGAGAAAATCTAGGACTTCTTCACCAAGTTGAAATCATTGGTAGTTCAGTTGAAAAAATGTGGCATAGAAAAGAAGGATGATCAACTCATATTTTCCATACTTTCTAATATAGGGCTAGAGTACTCAGTTTTTATGTCTACATTCCACTCTAGAAATCTCATAGCTCGAAATTGGTGCATGCCTTCACTGGTTGAATTCATGGAATCACTGACTCAAGAGAAACACAAGCTAGTGCTAATGGGAACCATCAAATCCAATAAGGATGAATATCTTGCTGCAGGAGTTTTGAATCCACCAAAGGAAAGAAGAAATCCAAGGATTCAAAGCAACAAGACAAGAAGAAGCAACAAAGACCTAAATCTTTAGATGGGGGTTTGAATCCTTGCAAGGACAAGGACAAGAAGAAGCAAAAGAATACCAAATGCACCTACTGTCACAAGGGGTGGCATATAGAGAGTGCATGCATGAAGAATACCATATACATGATGGCGCAACTGCTCGAGAAGAACAACATCCCACTGCCTGAGGGCACAAGGAAGAAAGATGGTGGTTTAGGCTCATACAACAAAGAAAGGTGTCATGCATTGGTTGCTAGTTCTTCAGACTCTTCTTCCTTCATCATAGATTCAGGAGCTTCTAGGAATATGACCTCTGTAGAATAATTATTCTTGTACATGTATTCTAATATTGGTCCAACTGTTCGAATGGGTGATGATTCAGAGATCCAAGCTAAAGGGATTGGTAGGATCGATCTTGATGATGGGTACTTGAATAATGTTTTGTTTGTACCTATTTTGGAAACAAACCTACTCTCAGTGTACCAAATGAATCACACTGGTGAATCCAAGAGAGTAACATTTAAGCCAGACACAGTAGAGATAGTAGAAATCTCTACAAACAAGGTGGTGGCATTGGGGGTTTGTTGATCATCATGCAAAAATGTACAAATTCTCCCATTTCCTTCCCTGCTCTAGAGGGAATGTGCTTCTGTCACATGGCAATGAGACAATCATGTTGTGGCATGAGAGATATGGCCATATCAACTACAGATACCTCCAGGCATTGAAAAAAAGGCATGGTGGAAGGGATTACTTCTATCAAGTTTTCAAGTGGCACATGTAAAGGATGTGTAGTGGGAAAGCATGTAGAGCAAAGCTATGAGAAAGGGAAAGCAAGGAGAGTTGTCCAAGTGCTTAATTTGGTGCATTCAAATATTATTGGTCCTCTTTTGACACCCTATTATGGGGGATCAAGGTATGTTTTGAATTTCATAGATGATTTCTCAAGGTATTGCTGGGTGTATTTCCTCAAACTCAAATCTGAAGTCTATGAGACTCTCAATGTTTGGAAAGCCCTGGTTGAGAATGCATGTGGGAACAAGATAAAGGTCCTTTGGAATGAAAATGGAAAGGAGTATGTGAACAAGATTTTGTAGAAGCTTTGTAAAGAATGTGCCATCCAAATACAACATTCAGTGCCCTACACACCACAACAAAATGGTATTGCAAAGCACAAGAATAGGGCTCTCAAGGAGATGACAACCTGTATGATTGAAGCAGAGGATTTAAATCCTAATATATGGGATGAATCCATTAACTCTACTGCATATGTTCAAAACACATCTTCCCAAAAAGATTTGGATAGAAAAGCACCATACAAGGCTTGGTTTGGTCACAAGCCAAGTGTTTCACATTTTAGGGTCTTTGGCTCAAAGGCTTGGGCTAGGATTCCTCCAGAGAAGAGAAAGGCCTTGCAACCTAAAATAAAGGAGTCCATCATGGTTGGATTTGATGAATATGAAAAGGGATAAAATCTATTTGATCCCTCATCTCATAATACATTCATAGAAAGGGGTGTATAGTTCGAAGAGGAGCTCATGCAAGAGGCCACACTAGCTCATGGGGAATGCTCACATCCTCCACTCCATGATGATGTAAGTGATGAAAATATTTATTATTTTTCTGATTTTGATATTTCTGAATATTACAATGACATGAATTCAGATCATTACTCTCCAATTCATCCCAAATGGGCTGAGAAAACTCTTGAAGCAACATGAAATCTAGCTGGTAATCCACTATATCCTAGGAAGGATAGATCTCAAGTTCACACTGCTTTTTCTGCATATGAAGTGAATCTTTCTGAGAAATGCTTCATGATGGTTGGATATGATCCTAAAACATATCAGGAAGCATCACTTGACCGAATATGGAAAACAATCATGCAAATAGAGTTCATCTCATTACATGAAAATGAGACTTGGGAATTGGTTCCCTTGCCCTCTAAGAGGAAACTAGTGCAATGCAAGTGGGTCTATAGGACCAAAGTGGCTGCTAATGGTTCATGTATAAATTATAAGTCCAGGTTTTTTTTCAAAGGCTTCTCTCAAATCCAAGGAGTGGAATATACAAAGACATTTGCATCGGTTTCAAAGATGGACTCTATCAGGCTAGTTTTAGCCATTGTTGCATCTAAGTGCTGGGAGGTTCACCACATGGATGTGAAGAGTGCATTTATTCATTGTGAAATTCAAGAGGAGATATACATGCAAAAAACTAAATATTTCATTGAGGATCATTCACTTGTATGCAGGTTAAATAAGTCTATCTGTGGCGTCAAGAAAGCCCCCAGAGCTTTGTATGACAAGATGGACAATTTTATGCTCTCGCTTGGATGTGAAAGATGTAAATCTGGTACTAATGTGTTTTTGAAGCATTTCTGTGACTTATTTCAGGTTAGAGTGCTATATGTTGATGATATTTTTATTATAGGTATCTGCACTAAATAAATTGGATCGATTAAGTCTTCTTTGCACAATGAATTCTCCACGACTGATCTTGGATTGTTGAAGCAATTTCTTGGTTTGGAAATTGAGAAATATGAAGCGGGGATCAATATAATCCAAAAAAAGTATGTTGTGGACCTTTTATTTAATTTTAAAATGTCTGAATGTAAGGAATCTAAGTGCCCATTCCTTTCAAGTATAAATCTAGGTGAATTTGGTGAGTCTCCATTGGTGGACAACTCATTGTACATACAACTAGTTGGGAGTCTACTATATCTTACACACTCTCAACCGGATTTGGAATATGTTGTAGGTTCTATAGAAAGATATATGCAGAAGCCTAATGAGATCCATTAGAAGACAACCAAGAGTATCATTCACTATGTGCAAGGAACTAGACACTTCAGGGTACACTATGCTGCTAGTTCTTCACTAGAACTAGTTGGATTTTTTTATTTTGATTGGGATCGAGATCCCAATGACAGGAAGACCGCTTCAGGTTATTTATTCATGCTTGCACATGGTCCCATATTCTGTTCAAACAAGAAACAACACACCGTCTTCCTATCTTCAGTTAAGGCCGAGTATAAAGGAGCAGTGAACGCAATGACACAATGTGTGTGGTTGCAAGGTATTCTTTGGGAACTTGGAGTTGCATTTGATTCACCCACAGTCATTTGGTGTGAAAATAAAAGTGAAATAAATATTTCCACTGATTTAGTGTAGATACATAGGAATAAACACATTGATATACACATCACTACATCCGGATCTTGGAGCATGTTCAGGTGATAGCCTTATAGTATTTCCCATTTGCAGAGCAAACTGCTGACATTTTCACCAAGAGCTTCACAGAGAATACATTCACCTATATGAGATCTCTTCTTGAAGTGGGTGATACATGGTTATGGATACCATTCACTTTCATATTTTTGGCTCCATGTCCATTTTTTAGGGGAGGTTTTGTTCCCATGTGGTTTTCCCCCTTACCTTGTTTTTATGGACAAATCAAT
>LPNX011116771.1:206000-278401 GCA_001517045.1 Pseudotsuga menziesii | reverse complement strand
GGGGGGGGGGGGGGGGGGGGGGGGGGCGGTGTTTGTCAAAACCCCTAATTTTCCGAAAAATTAATTTTCTTTTTAAAAGCATATAATTTCAATAAATGTTGTCACTAATTGTTTGATTGGTTATATGTTATCGAAATTCATTATTTGTTGGTTATGTTTAGCGGTAGAACAGTTCTTTTCAGTTTACTGATTTTGTTCTTTTTGCGACCAAAGGGTGAGACTGTCATGCAAAAACTGCGCTTACTTAGCTTTCGAGCTAATGCAGTGAGTTTTTCTTGTTCTTACAGACTACAGGTAAGAAGCTTTGGGTGCTGCTTGTTGTAAATTTCTAAAACATTTGAATTAAGATTAATTCCATAGTGGATTCAGTAAAGAATAGATATTAGAAAAAAATTCAAGGTGATCAAGGTAATAATTACTTTGTTGTCTCTATTATTTTTGCTTTCTTTCTAGTCACCGTGATACTATAGTTCTCACAAACTTACGGGACTGTTCATGTCTACCATGGTTGTCCAATGTAAGATAAAATACTTTCAATAATTCTTTACAGGCATAAATGTAAGATCAAGGTTTAATTTTATTGGTACAACTTACTATATTATGCCATGTCTGAAAATGATTCTACACCGGGCTAAAGAGTTTATGTATCAGACTCTCACTTTCATTTTTCCCAAGTTTAAAGGGATTAAAACTTCATTGCATACTGCAATCACATAAAATAAGCTAGTGTTAGAGGTTGAAATTCATCCATACTATAATTGTCTAGAGAGTAATAAACTATTTAAAGATAGTGATATTATTCATAATCTCAAGGTAACCTTTAAGCTTTTAGAGAACTAACATACTTTCATCCCAAACTGCTAGTTCTAAGCTAAATCATTTAAGGCAAGTGACTACCATAATTATAGATATACTATTCATGGTTAGATTATGTAAGTAAGAAAATTATTTTCATGACTTATAATCTCCTAGCTTTGATTGTGATAAGATTGGCTTAATGAACAAGGACCGAGTCTATAAACAACTGAGACATAGTATATATCTTTTTGCATAACAAGTCTCTAGCTTTTCTTTAAATCAGCATTCTATCCTCTTTTACCATTATGGCTTCCTAAACTCCTTTGCATGAATAAATATACTTGGTTAAATAATAAATCTACTTTGGTTACTTTACCATTACTAGAAAATCAAGTTAGATACTTGTAAGTAAGATTATCATTAAGAGAGTATCATTACTCCTCTTCTCTTAAGTCATACTTTATATGACCCTTGTCATTTTTATGACTTCAACGTTTGATGAAAACGTTGTAATAAAGAAAGGAAATATGCAAAGAAATTAAGTTATGAATAAGTGAAGAATATACCTTGTATTGTAAACTATTAGCATAATCATAAGGGTTGTATGTTTCTCATGCCCTTGATGATTATTAACAAGTTTTTGTTTTGTGACAAACAATATAGGTTCTCATACTACGTGCATGGTGGATTAAGTGAAACTTTGGAAAAGGTTAAAATGATTGGAAATCATTTTTGTAAAAGCTGGATTGCTAGAACTATACAAATTTACCCACATTGTATAAAAATTTATGTGGTAACGTGGCAAATCTTAAACCATGCATTGGATTGTTAAAAGGGGGCGTGGTCAAACCCTACTTCTCCATTCTTCCATCGCCTTCGGGCATTCATTTCTCTGCTGCGAATACTCCCTAGCATTGTCGTTACTTTTCCCTGTAACAACCTCCCAAACACCATCCTCCTTGTATGCTCGTCCACTACCTGTTCAAGGGTGTTGTTGTAACATTATCTGGTGTTTTTATGAAAGTGGTTGTTAACATTCTCAGAGTTTTCTCCTTCGCCATTTCCATTTCTCAACCCTCGACTGTAAACGCCTGCCTCCTTCGTGAGTGCTGAAGTATTATTCCTCGGGAGAGCATTTGGATGTATGCTGGGCTGTAAACCCTAATCTTCCTTCTGCAGACGGCCTTCCTATTTGCGTTCGAGGTTGTTCACAGTTCGATGGTGGTCGCGCCTCACCACAATATTAGGTAAGAGGATCGTTAGTCTTTCTTCTATTCGTTAAATTGTTTTAGAGTAAACAAAAATCATTTTTAAATAGGTTTTAATGTAAGCTCTTCTTGTTACAGGTCGTTTCCTCCCTCTGTTTAGCTGTGTGAGGTCGCGGCAGCAGCTCTGGGTTTACGGGTAAGCCTGGTTTTTAACCATGGTCGTTCCTCTTTGCTTGATCCATTTGGAACAAAATGGTTGCACTGCCACGAACTATCACCTTTGGGGTTTTTTAGTTTACCTGTTACTTCGTTTTGTGGTTTATTTTTGGAGTTATATAGGGCCCTTGAGCTGCACGACGATGCTCTGGCTCTGGCTGTAAATGTATATAAAAATCGGTTTTATGAACTTGTAGAAGTCATGGCGTAAGTAGTATTTCGCTTAGCTTTTACTGTGTAAATACTAAGGTCGAGAGAAAACTTGGAATAAGGGCTTGAAACCCCGATTCCACACTTCTGTTAATGTTTTGTATTTATAGGGTTTAAACCCTAACTTAAAACATGAGTTATTAAACAGTCCTTTTTGTTATCTTGTGCCTACAGTTTCTTACTACAATTTATTTATTTCTTTGTTTACTTGTATTATAATAATAATTTTTAAGCTCGTCCGTAAAAAAAATATTTACATGATCTTGAAAATTTAACCTGGTTTAATAATATACTTCTATAAATTATTTTAGTTAAATTGTAATAAATGAATTAGCTCAATAAGTCGAGCTCACTGTAACTCTATTTGTTTAATTTATATTTATAATGGAGTACTTAAGTAACTTACAGTTACTTCCTTTTTAAGTACAGAAAATGGAATTAATCTTGTACTACTAAGATTGAATAGATCACCCATATTATTGTTCCTGTACTTAGTATTTTAACCTACAAACTTGTCCATACAGTACATATAATAAAAGGAGTATATTGCAAGTATATTATCTTATCTTTGAGTACTATTGTTCCTATTAATATTGATACTTAGTTTATCTTAATGGAAGGAGTTGGAACTGTTGTTACATAGTTGTTGTCCTGCAACTTATAAAGAATTTATGTTTTAATACAGTAATTTAAGTATTTGTTATAACAATCCTTGAATACAGAATTTTAATCCAATTACCGTTGATATTATAATGGAGTACATTGCTTCGTTTAAATAAGTAAAGAGTTGTGCTTATAATTTTTTATATTTATTACCTTATTCTTTATTAGTTATAAACACACGATAAATTATTATATATTTACTGTGTTATTGCAGTTTCTATACTAGAAACCTTATGTCTTAGAGAAACCCTTTCAGTATTCTATGATATCTCATTTAAATGACAAATTATAAATTATAAAATTCACTCATAACAGAACTACTATAATTATTATACAGTTAATATTTACACAGTTAATATTTTGAGAAGTATAATTTTACAGTTATACATTTTTGTTTATATGTAGCTAGATAGAACAGACTTAAATGAAAATCCTTCGTACATACATTTATATATATGAACCCTGTAACTAGATTACCTGTAAGATTAATTCGGAACTCTAGCTATTCTTTCTTTTTATTTAATCCTTACATAAACAATGATTAGAATTGGAAGGGAGTAAACTGTAAATCTATAAAGCAAAAAGATTGCTGAAAGTAACTAAAGTAACCGAAACTGCTTTTTCTATTGGTACATACTATCATTCGCAACATTTCCATTATTTTTCTGTTTTAAGAAAACTTAACAGTTTTTTTGTACTGAATAATACTACTTCTGGTACCAAGATAATTCTTCTGCAATTAACACAGAGAAACTACTCTAAATTTTACTAACATTCTATTATGTATTATCATCATATCATCTTTCTTTAAATTTTTACCCTTGTGCTGGAGTACGGTCTGGTAAAAAAACAGATGTGGAAAAACACATTGGGTCTTTATTTTTCATCAAGGATTCTATTACTGATAAACTAAAGCATTTACATCACTAAACCAGCTAAATCTTATATCATGACCTACAAACATATCATTTACCATTCATAGTTATTAAAACAGAGACAATTAAGTGACATAACCTACTTAAACTTTGGACAACAACAGCAATGGGAGGTCGTTCCTCCCTACCAACTCCTGGAGAGCGCTCAAACAGCGACTCCTTAGGACCCCCGAGCTTGTTCTGGTCTCCCTGGCTGGAACTAGGTGTAGCAATAGTCATATACTAGTATTCAACACTCAGTATCAAATCTGAACTTATCAGTAAGTTCTACCAGCTAACAAGCTATAATAAACCAAGTTACTGCAGCAATCCTCTCAGAACAACTTCCTTACTGTTTTCCCTTTTTCCCCAAATGAATTTCCTGAATAGCATTCCACCTGAATGTTTCTTCTCTGGAAAATATTTGAGCAGCCTCGGCTCTATTCATTGGGTACTTTTAAAAGATTGCCTAGGTATTTTTGGATTAGTTGTCATTTAATGAGCCACCTGCTCTGATCCCACTTTCTTGGGGGATCATGACCCCAAATATAGGGAAGTTTCCACCTGCAACTTAGGAAGTGTTTGAGGATGTTGCCACTTGTCTTTTTCCCTCCACCTAGTTCCATCCACCAGTTTGACCAGTAACCTCTTTTTAACAGCTCTCCCATGCTGTTGTATCCACAATTTATTTATTAATAATAAAATATTCTGAATTACATTCCACTTCTGTTGACTCTACTGAGTCATCAATTCCTACTTAGCATTAAATTTAATATAATGTCTCAGGAATATAATTAAACAATTAACATTATTTTACAAAATTGGGGTATGTGACATACACACCCCCTTTAAATGTAACATCCTCCTCGATGTTACTTATTCTTCATCCTCTGCAACCTCCTGGAATAGATTCGGGTATGCCTCCCGCATCTTACTTTCCAGTTCCCAAGTAGCCTCTTCAGGACTAAGGTGCTTCCATTGCACCTTCACCTGCCCAATGGCACAGTTCCGCAGAGTAATTTCCCTCCTTCTGAGGATACAGTCCGGTTCCACCAGAATTTCTCCTTCTGGTTCCACCTGTACAACATTCCAATCAATCACATGAGTAGTATCATGAACATACTTTTTCAGAACAAAAATATGAAAAACATTATGCACTTTCAAGTTAGGTGGTAATGCTAGCTGATATGCAACTTGACCAATTCTGGATAAAATTTCAAACGGACCATAGTAACGTGGTGCTAGTTTTGCACAACTCCCCAGTCTTAGGGAGATTTTCTTTGGTCTTACCTTTATAAACACGTGCTCACCCACCTGGAACTCTTTGGGAGTTATTTTCAAATCTTCTTGGCTCTTTTGTCGATCCTGTGCTACCTTCAAATTTTCCTGCACTTGTTTCACAATCTGTTCCATTTCCTTCAATAATTCTGGTCCTAACACTAATCTATCTACTGGATTATTTCAGGAGATAGGAGTGTTACATTTACGCCCATACAAAATTTCAAATGGACTAAACTTAGCTAATGAGTGGTAGTTATTATTATATGCAAACTCTGCTAAATGCAAGTAGTCCTCCCACTTTCCTGGCTGATCCTTAACATACATTCTTAACAGATCTTCCAGCACCTGATTCACTCTTTCAGTCTGTCCGTCTCTCTGCGGATGGAAAGAGGTGTTGAAATTCAGTGTTGTGTTTAATCCCTTAAACAAGGACCTCCAAAAATTCCCTGTGAATTTAGGATCCCTGTCTGAAATGATAACCTTAGGTACTCCATGTAACCTAAAAATCTGCTTTAAAAATATATCAGCTATATTGGCAACCTTGTAAGTAGTCTTGACAGGAATGAAATGTGCTGCTTTACTTAACTTGTCCACCACCACCATAATTGAATCATTCTGATTCTGATTTCTGGGCAATCCAGTAATAAAATCTAAGCTGATTACTTCCCATTTCCAACTAGGAATAGGCAATGGTTGCAGTAAACCAACTGGATGTTGGTGTTCTGTTTTCACTTGTTGATAGTCCAAACATCTAGCTATGTATTCATCTACTTCAGATTTCATATTAGGCTAGAAATAATCTTTTCTTAACATGGTTACAGTCTTTTGGTAACCTAGATGTCCTGAGTAAGGTGTTTTATGAACTTCATCCAGAATCAGCAACTTAACCTTAGACACATTAGGCACATATAGTTTGTCTTTAAACAATAAAAATCCATCTTTATTTAGACTATAACCTTTTATTAAGCTTTATGTAGGTTCTTCTTTAGCTTTGTAATTTTTGATAAATTTCATCATGTTTTACCCCTTCTGTAAGCTGTTCATTTAAATCAGAAGCATAAGTGCTGATTGCTGCTGTAAAATTCAGCTTTGCATTTCTGCTTAAAGCATCAGCCACCTTATTTTCTTTTCCTTTTATGTGTTGGATTTCAAAATCATATTCACTCAAGAAGGCTAACCACCTTGCTTGTCTTGCATTTAAGTTGGGATGATCCAAAAGGTATTTCAGACCTTTATTATCAGTCATTAAAATAAACTTTCTGCCTATCAAGTGGTGTCGCCACATTTTTAAAGCATGTATAATAGCAGCAAGTTCTAAATCATAAGTTGCAAAATTCTTTTCGTGGATTTTTAACTTCCTGGACTCATAGGCAATGACATTCCCGTCTTGAGTCAACACACCGCCTAAACCATCATTACAAGCATCTGTGCATACCATGAAATCCTTATTAGGATCTGCTATTCTTAGAATAGGCGCAGTTGTTAATAAGGTTTTTAATGTCTTAAAACTTTCTTCACACTTTAAGTTCCAATCGAATTTCTTTCCTTTCTTTTGCAAAGAAGTGATCGGATTAGCTATTTTTGAAAAGCCTTCAATGAATCTCCGGTAATAACCGGTAATTCCCATGAATGACCTAACATCTGTTACATCCTTTGGAACTGGCCAATCTTCGATTGCCCGAATCTTTTCAGGATCAACTGAAATCCCTTCCTTAGTCACTACGTGACCTAAGTACTGGATTTCATCCTTAAAGAAGTCACACTTACTAAATTTCGCAAAGAGTTGTTTCCCTTGCAGCTCTTGTAAAACTATCCGTAAGTGTTCCTTATGTTCCACTTCATTTTTAGAATAAATTAAGATGTCATCGATAAACACGACATCAAATTTATCTAAGTATTTATGCATTATATTATTCATTAAACACATAAAGACAGCTGGGGCGTTGGTAAGCCCAAATGGCATTACGACAAATTCGTAATGTCCATACTTTGTTCTGAAGGCTGTCTTAAAAATGTCCTCATCTTTAATTCTTACCTGATGATATCCTGACCTCAGGTCTATCTTGGAGAACACCGTAGCTCCACGTAGCTGATCAAACAGATCATCTATGTGAGGCAACGGATATCTGTTTTTAATAGTCATTTTATTTAGTTGACGGTAATCTATGCATAACCGCATAGTTCCATCCTTCTTTTTGACAAAGATGACCGGTGCTCCCCAAGGGGACACACTCGGTCGAATGTACTTCTTATCTATTAATTCTTTTAACTGTGATTTTATCTCATTAAGTTCTAAAATATTCATACGATACGGAGCTTTCAAGCTAGGTATAACACCTGGCACCAGCTCAATAGTGAAATCCAGTTCCCTCCTAGGAGGTAATCCTGGGATTTCCTTTGGAAAAACATCAGTAAATTCATTTAAAACAGGAATGTCTTCTATTTTTAACTTATCTTTTTCAGACTTACTTGACTCATCTGTAATGGTTACAGCATAGGCTTTACACCCTTTCCTAACTGCTCTTTTAAGTTGTAAGGTAGAAATCTACCTATTTACAGTTTTCCTAGGAACACCTTTAACCTTTACTGGTTGTTCATTATTATTTACGCACGTAAATGTTTTATCATAACAGTTTAAAACTACCTTATGCTGCTCTAACCAATCCATACCAATCAGTAAATCATACGAGCCAAGTGGTAAAACATTAAGCTTAACTGTAGTTTTAAAATCATCCATCAGTACATCACATTCTTTCACATAACATGTTACTTTCCTTTTTGCGCCTGTGGATAATTGAACTAACCAGGAACTATCAAAATTTTCAACAGTCAATTTACACTTTTCCACTATCTGAGGTGAAATGTAACTAAGACTAGCTCCTGGATCAATTAAAATGGTTACTGGGGTTTGGTTAACCATACCTTCTACTTCCACCATGGAAGTTCGATAATCAGCTTGGCGGTTCTCCAACGCTTCATTTATTCTGGGCATAGTCCTTGCAAGTTCTCCAACAGTCATTTCATCCTGCACAGTGTGAATATTGTTGTTTGACTTTTTCCGATTTGGGCAGACTGAGGCATAGTACGGGCCATTACATTCCCAGCACTTAATAGGGTCCTTTCATTCAAAATTCTTAGTGAAATTCCCATGATTGTTTGCAGCTTCCTTGCCTTTAAAGTTACTGGAATTATTAGAATTATTAGAAGCACCATTTCTATTTCCCTGGAAGTTCTTACTGTTAGAATAATTTCTGTTCTTATTATTCTTGAAATTTTTCTGGGGTACAAATTCCTTTTTCCTGAACTCCGACTAATTACTGTTCTTTTTAGCCTTCCAGTTGGCTATACCTTCTTTCTTCTTGTTCTGTTCAAAACATAAATTTGCTTTCCTCATGGCTTCTTCCAGAGTCTTCGGGTTATCATATTCAATTATGTCCTTGATGTGATATGGCAGACAGCTGAGAAACCACTGTACTTTAGGTTTCTCATCGACTAAATAAGGTACATACCTCAACAAACTTAAGAATTTACTGTTTAAATCCTTCATAGTCATGGATCCTAACTTTAATTCGTAAAATTATTTGGCTCTTTCTTCATAATATTGTTCGGACAGAAATTTCTTCTTGAAGTACCTTTTAAAGGTAATCCAATTAACTTCTTTTTCCTTGATCCCCTTGACTCTTTTCAGATCTTGCCACCATATGTCTGCTTTTCCAGAGAGATTATAGATGACCATTCTTTCCTTCAACTGATTTGAATAATTGTATATCTGAAAATACTTCCTCATCCCAGATAACCAGGACTCTGCTTCCTCCCCTTTTTCAGTCTCTCCGTTGAAATTTGGGGGCTTTATTTTTTTTAACTCCCCGAAAATCTCTTCATATGGTTTATACTTCTTCTTTCTGTCATACAACTTAGCCTCACTACTGTCACTAGTAGTATAATAGCTTTGTTGTTCCCTGAACCCTTCAGATGATGAACTTTTTTTAGCTTTTGTCAGCTTCATCTTTTTAGATCCTTTCTGATGGCTAGCTTCCTCAGATTCAGATCTTTTGCTCCTCCCTTCAGTCTGAAATTTTTCCATCAAAATTTGGTTCAAATCTTCCTGAGTCTTCAATATCCTCTCATTGTCCTTCTTGGCTGATTCCATTTCAGTCTTCAAATCCTTTATAGTCTGCATCAGCTCTGAAGAGTGAGCAGTTACTTCTTCTAACATAGGTTCTCTAGACATCTGTCTTGTCTCGGTGTTTGGAGACTCCTCCTGAGCATATTCTCCTAACTTCTCCATACCTGCCTGTTAGATTCAGAAAAATAAATTTTCTGTTCTTTACATAAAACAAAATACAGGTTAGTACATTATTTTTACTGTTCTGTGGAAACTAGTTGGACCGCATCAAGGCCTAGTATTTGAACCATGCTCTCATACCACATGTCAAAACCCCTAATTTTCTGAAAAATTAATTTTTTTTTAAAAAGCATATAATTTCAATAAATGCAGTCACTAATTGTTTGATTGGTTATATGTTATCGAAATTCATTATTTTCTGGTTATGTTTAGCGGTAGAACAGTTCTTTTCAGTTTACTAATTTTGTTCTTTTTGTGACCAAAGGGTGAGACTGTCATGCAAAAACTGGGCTTACTTAGCTTTCAAGCTAATGCAGTGAGTTTTTCTTGTTCTTACAGACTACAGGTAAGAAGCTTTGGGCGCTGCTTGTTGTAAATTTCTAAATCATTTGAATTAAGATTAATGCCACAGTGGATTCAGTAAAGAATAGATATTAGACAAAAATTCAAGGTGATCAAGGTAATAATTACTTTGTTGTCTCTATTATTTTTGCTTTCTTTCTAGTCACCATGATACTATAGTTCTCACAAACTTACGGGACTGTTCATGTCTACCATGGTTGTCCAATGTAAGATAAAATACTTTCAATAATTCTTTACAGGCAGAAATGTAAGATTAAGGTTTAATTTTATTGGTACAACTTACTATATTATGCCATGTCTAAAAATGATTCTACACCGAGCTAAAGAGTTTATGTATCAGACTCTCACTTTCATTTTTCCCAAGTTTAAAGGGATTAAAACTTCATTGCATACTGCAATCACATAAAAGAAGCTAGTGTTAGAGGTTTAAATTCATCCATACTATAATTGTCTGGAGAGTAATAAACTATTTAAAGATAGTGATATTATTCATAATCTCAAGGTAACCTTTAAGCTTTTAGAGAACTAACATACTTTCATCCCAAACTTCTAGTTCTAAGCTAAATCATTTAAGGTAAGTGACTACCATAATTATAGATATACTATTCATGGTTAGATTATGTAAGTAAGAAAATTCTTTTCATGACTTATAATATCCTAGCTTTCATTGTGATAAGATTGGCTTAATGAACAAGGACCGAGTCTATAAACAATTGAGTCATAGTATATATCTTTTTGCATAACAAGTCTTTGGCTTTTCTTTAAATCAGCATTCTATCCTCTTTTACCATTATGGCTTCCTTAACTCCTTTGCATGAATAAATATACTTGGTTAAATGATAAATCTACTTTGGTTACTTTACCATTACTAGAAAATCAAGTTAGATACTTGTAAGTAAGATTATCATTAAGAGAGTATCATTACTCCTCTTCTCTTAAGTCATACTTTATATGACCCTTGTCATTTTTATGACTTCAACATTTGATGAAAACGTTGTAATAAAGAAAGGAAATATGCAAAGAAATTAAGTTATGAATAAGTGAAGAATATACCTTGTATTGTAAACTATTAGCATAATCATAAGGGTTGTATATTTCTCACGCCCTTGATGATTATTAACAAGTTTTTGTTTTGTGACAAACAATATAGGTTCTCATACTACGTGCATGGTGGATTAGGCGAAACTTTGGAAAAGGTTAAAATGATTGGAAATCATTTTTGTAAAAGCTGGATTACTAGAACTATACAAATTTACCCACATTGTATAAAAATTTACATGGTATCATGGCAAATCTTAAACCATGCATTGGACTGTTAAAAGGGGCCATGGTCAAACCCTACTTCTCCATTCTTCCGTCGCCTTCGGGAATTCTTCGCTCTGCTACGAATACTCCCCAGCACTGTCGTTACTTTGCCCTGTAACAACCTCCCAAACGCCATCCTCCTTGTATGCTCATCCACTACCTGTTCAAGGGTGTTGTTGTAACATTATCTGGTGTTTTTATGAAAGTGGTTGTTAACATTCTCAGAGTTTTCTCCTTCGTCGTTTCCATTTCTCAACCCTCGACTGTAAACACCTGCCTCCTTCGTGAGTGTTGAAGTATTATTCCTTGGGACAGCATTTGGATGTATGCTGGGATGTAAACCCTAATCTTCCTTCTGCAGACGACCTTCCTATTTGTGTTCGTGGTTGTTCACAGTTCGATGGTGGTCACGCCTCACCACAATCTTAGGTAAGAGGGTCATTAGTCTTTCTTCTATTCATTAAATTGTTTTAGAGTAAACAAAAATAATTTTTAAACAGGTTTTAATGTAAGATCTTCTTGTTACAGGTCGTTTCCTCCCTCTGTTTAGCTGTGCGAGGTCGCGGCAGTAGCTCTGGGTTTACGAGTAAGCCTGGTTTTTAACCATGGCCGTTCCTCTTTGCTTGGTCCATTTGGAACAAAATGGTTGCACTGCCACGAACTATCACCTTTTGGGTTTTTTAGTTTACCTATTACTTCGTTTTGTGGTTTATTTTTGGAGTTATAGAGGGCCCTTGAGCTGCACGACGGTGCTCTGGCTCTGGCCGTAAATGTATATAAAAAATCGGTTTTATGAACTTGTAGAAGCCGTGGCCTAAGTAGTCTTTCACTTAGCTTTTACTGTGTAAATACTAAGGTCGAGAGATAACTTGGAATAAGGGCTTGAAACCCCGATTCCACACTTCTGTTAATGTTTTGTATTTATAGGGTTTAAACCCTAACTTCAAACATGAGTTATTAAACAGTCCTTTTTGTTATCTTGTGCCTACAGTGTCTTACTACAATTTATTTATTTCTTTGTTTACTTGTATTATAATAATAATTTTTAAGCTCGGCCGTAAAAGAAATATTTACATGATCTTGAAAATTTAAGCTGGTTTAATAATATACTTCTGTAAATTATTTTAGTTAAATTGTAATAAATGAATTAGCTCGATAAGTCGAGCTCACTGTAACTCTATTTGTTTAATTTATATTTATAATGGAGTGCTTAAGTAACTTACAGTTACTTCCTTTTTAAGTACAGAAAATGGAATTAATCTTGTACTACTAAGATTGAATAGATCACCCATATTACTGTTCCTGTACTTAGTATTTTAACCTACAAACTTGTCCATACAGTACATATAATAAAAGGAGTATATTGCAAGTATATTATCTTATCTTTGAGTACTATTATTCCTATTAATATTGATACTTAGTTTATCTTAATGGAAGGAGTTGGAACTGTTGTTACATAGCTGTTATCCTGCAACTTATAAAGAATTTATGTTTTAATACAGTAATTTAAGTATTTGTTATAATAGTCCTTGAATATAGAATTTTAATCCAATTACCGCTGATATTATAATGGAGTACATTGCTTCGTTTAAATAAGTAAAGAGTTGTGCTTATAAATTTGTATATTTATTACCTTATTCTTTATTAGTTATAAACACACAATAAATTATTATATATTTACTGTGTTATTACAGTTTCTATACTAGATACCTTATGTCTTAGAGAAACCCTTTCAGTATTCTATGATATCTCATTTAAATGACAAATTATTAATTATAAAATTTACTCATAAGAGAACTACTATAATTATTATACAGTTAATATTTACACAGTTAATATTTTGAGAAGTATAAGTTTACAGTTATGCATTTTTGTTTATATGTAGCTAGATAGAATAGACTTAAATGAAAATCCTACGTACATACATTTATATATATGAACCCTGTAACTAGATTACCTGTAAGATTAATTCGGAACTCTAGCTATTCTTTCTTTTTATTTAATCCTTACATAAACAATGATTAGAATTGGAAGGGAGTAAACTGTAAATCTATAAAGCGAAAAGATTGTTGAAAGTAACTAAAGTAACCGAAACTGCTTTTTTTATTGGCACATACTATCATTTGCAACATTTCAATTATTTTTCTGTTTTAAGAAAACTTAATAGTTTTTCTGTACTGAATAATACTACTTATGGTACCAAGATAATTCTTCTGCAATTAACACAAAGAAACTACTCTAAATTTTACTAACATTCTATTCTGTATTATCATCATATCATCTTTCTTTAAATTTTTACCCTTGTGCTGGAGTACGGTCTGGTAAAAAAAACAGATGTGGAAAAACACAGTAGGTCTTTATTTTTCATCAAGGATTCTATTACTGATAAACTAAAGCATTTACATCACTAAACCAGGTAAATCTTATATCATGACCTACAAACATATCATTTACCATTCATAGTTATTAAAACAGAGACAGTTAAGTGACAGAACCTGCTTAAACTTTGGACAACAACATCAATGGGAGGCCGTTCCTCCCTACCAACTCCTGGAGAGCGCTCAAACAACGACTCCTCAGGACCCCCGAGCTTGCTCTGGTCTCCCTGGCTGGAACTAGGTGCAGCAATAGTCAGATACCAGTCTTCAACACTCAGTATCAAATCTGAACTTATCAGTAAGTTCTACCAGCTAACAAGCTATAATAAACCAAGTTACTGCAGCAATCCTCTCAGAACAAATTCCTTACTGTTTTCCCTTTTTCCCCAAATGAATTTCCTGAATAGCATTCCACCTGAATGTTTCTTCTCTGGAAAATATCTAAGCAGCCTCAGCTCTATTCATTGGGTACTTTTAAAAGATTGCCTAAGTCTTTTTGGGTTAGTTGTCATTTAATGAGCCACCTACTCTGATGCCACTTTCTTGGGGGATCATGACCCCAAATATAGGGAAGTTGCCACCTGCAACTTAGGAAGTGTTTGAGGATGCTTCCACTTGTCTTTTTCCCTCCACCTAGTTCCATCCACCAGTTTGACCAGTAACCTCTTTTTAACAGCTCTCCCATGCTATTGTCTCCACAATTTATTTATTAATAATAAAATATTCTGAATTACATTCCACTTCTGTTGACTTTGTTGAGTCATCAATTCCTACTTAGCATTAAATTTAATATAATGTCTCAGGAATATAATTAAACAATTAACATTATTTTACAAAATTGGGGCATGTGACAGTGTTAGAGCAATAATCCACCTTAGTACCATGATCTTATACCTTAGGCACATTTCATTTGCTTCCATGCAATGTTCTATGGTCTAGACTTAGGGATATTGATCATTTACTGATAGTTGATGCATTCTTGGTTGATCATTCATACAGTTGAGGTGCTCCCAGTTGATCATTCTCATGGACATGCGACCTCATTAATGACATATCAGACTTGGTGCACTCTCCCATTCCTAGATTCAGGTAATGTGTTTGACTTTAGGCGTTAGTGCATGTTTGTGGTGGTTTTTGGCCTTCCTTGGGAATTTATTTCATCCTAAAGCCACTCCCACTCACCCATGACTAGAATTCCTCCATTTATGTATCACCATGCCTCACCCATGTTCACACTTGCATTCGTGACCGTTTTGGATGATTAGGAAGCTTATTGGTCCACTTAGGGGGGTTTGAGGGTCAAATCATGGTCTGACACTTGTATGAATCCAGATGGCCTCCACGGCCTCACAATTTTTCCCTATTGTAATGTATATCTGATCCAGACATAGTTACATGTTGGAAAATCATAATAATATCTGTTATTGACCTCATTTGTGTGTTCTATTTTCACTCTTTCTACTATTTTGTGAGAAATATTGAATTGTGAGAATATCCTTGGCTCCTATATCCTACTATGAATCAATTCTCACACCAAATCAAATATAAAGTGAGCTATAAGACGGATGGAGGTGGAGGGTATTACACAACAAGAACCTCCCTACATAAGGGTGCCATATCTAGGAGTATTGCAGACAGCCAATAAACCACGAACCCTCACCCACTTTCCCTCTAGAGATGGAATGAAGGAATGAAGTAGTAGTGGCCAGCCATAATTAGGAATTTCATCCATAATTTTTCATCATATTACTGATCAAAGGGTATATTTTAGGGAAAAATTTAAAGGGAGTATTATCCCTAAACTTTTAGGCTATCTGTAGGAATCGATGCTTGAATTGTGATTCCAAGAGAAGCGATCATGGGAGCAACAGAGATGGGAAATCAATATAAGAAGTCACAAGGGATATTTTTGTGTTTGGGTTTGATATCATGTTCGGTTTTTGTTTTGGTTTGATATCGTGTTTGGTAATCGATCTCCCCAACAAAGGGGAGATATCGATTACCAATCTCAAATGTTGTAAATAGACTTGGGTACATGCGAGGGGCAAGAAAGGGGCGTGTAGGACCTTATATTAGTAGAAAGGGTCAATTATATGCCTTGCAAAAAAGTAGATCAACATCTAGGCATAAAAGTAAGAATTTTTTTTCAAACAAAACTATTAAACAGTCACCTACAACCATGAACACATATATGGAGACTTGTATGTTAATTAGTGGGTGAACACATATTAGGAGACTTTGATTAGTTGGCATGCTACTAAGAGTAATGTATTATTTATGATTTTTTGGTTTTTTAATTCATCACATATGTCTCTGATCAATGTGAACACTTAAATAATGATTGCCCCCCCATCTTATCATCGTGAAGAGGAAACCCAATGGGAATTGTTAGGATGTCTACCTAGGTGACTTATTCACGCGGTTGTGCAAGCAGGGATGATTTTAAGGAACCATACTTATTTAAAAGTGTATAAATGTTGGCGAATCTTACCAATTCTTAAAACGCCAACTATAAAATATTTGGCGATATTTTCCAAAAAATATTTTAATTTGCAAGGATTTTATATTGTTTATATAATAATTTGGTGATTTTTAGGGTGAAAAAAGTTTACCCCATCAAAATTGGGTGAAACAGGGCTTCAAAAAATGCAAAATGGCGAATCTTTTTTTGGAGAAAAACATGGAAAAATAGCCCATTGGGCTAAAATTCGCCCCTAAAATTATCCTTGTGTGTGAGGTACTTCAATTTACAAATAGTGCATGATAACTTGGATTTAATCACCCCAATTTAGGTCATAATAATTGTTTCATTATGTCTTCACTTAGATGCACCCTCGGTGGATTTCACCACCCAATTGGAAATTGATCTAGATGCCCCCTTTTTTTAATCTATATTTGCTTAAACCATGCTAGAGTAATAGAGGTTTCATTTCATCATTGTTCATGGGGTTGTGCGAGGTACTTAAATTTACAAATAATGCATGATAACTTGGATTTAATCACCCCAACTTAGATCATAGTAATTTCTTCATTATGTCTTCACTTAGATGCATCCTTGGTGGATTTCACCACCCAATATGGAAATTCATTTGGATGCCCCCCTTTTCTTAATCTATATTTGCTTAAACCATGCTAGAGTAATAGAGGTGTCATTTCATCGTTGTTTTACATCAAAACTTTTCTAATTCAAAAAAATAAAGACTAAGTCACCATTGTGAGACCTCGTTACCCTTGTTGATCTCTTAGGATATGTGGTCTCGTTTCATCTTCAATCTAATTAACTAGTTGCACTACGACCAAAACATATATTTAAAATCTCCATGATAGGCATGAGAGGGTTGGGAGGATATGGAGGAAAAACTCCTCCACTTATCCCCTCTCCTCCTTGCCCCTCGATCGAATCTCATCCTTTACCCCTTCCCTAAAAAAATAGCTTCTATCATCGACTAATCATCCTACTAGTGGACCCCTTTCGACAAAATATGTTGATGATACTAATGAGAAATGATGAATTTGGAACTAGAGAATGATTGGATTCTTGATTACTCTTGTACAAAAAAAACCTTAAATTCATTGAACTCTTGGAACTCTAGAGAGATCTGTGTATTTATAGGTTTTCTTTGGAGAATGTCATGCATGGTAGCTAAATAAGTTTTCCAATTTGGGCCATGTGATTGCCGCTTTAACTTTAGTACTTTATCGCAATGGGAAAAAATGCAAGATTTTGAGCATTTTCCGTCTCTAAATATGCATGAAAGATACTAGTGTACATCATTTAATGTGTTGGTGACATACATGAAGACTATGCAAGTATCAAAGGATTACTTGCATGAATCCTAAAGAATCGAGGTGTTACAGAATGGCAAGTTTATCCAATTACATAATGTAACTTTCATTATCCATAGAATATACAACAGTTTATTGTAACATATCCCATAATTTACAGCTTGTGCTACTATTCGATCATTTGTAAAACACAAAACAAAACAAAGTTAATTTGTCCAAAATCATGCTTTAAACCAATCAAAATCGCATTAACACTCCTTTTTACATATTTCTCTGCTTTCCCTACCTTTAGCTACAATTTTTTTCAATACCTTCAAAGTAAATCTGATTTTATTTTAATTCCTACTTGAATGCTAGGTTTGTGCCTTCCTATGTGCAACTGCATTCTAACTTTAGAATCAAGATTAGGTGGTTTGTAACGTCTTGACATCTTGAACATTATGTGTCCCACTTATTCTAGAAAATAGGGGAATTTGTTACTATCTAACCTCCAACAATCTTTGTTGTTTTTCATAGTCTAACACAGTCTAACAAATGTCTCACTTTTCTAGAAGATGAGAAATTTTATGCTTACAACTTTACTCTACAAACCCTTTACACCTCAATACTTATAGTCTTCATCAAAATTCCACCTATCATTTGTTTAATTGAGATAAATGGGGTGTTCATGTTTGCCATTATTTGGATATGTGGTAATGGATGACAATCATTTCTCAAGGATAACCATCCACGCACACTAGTAACACAATTCAACATTTGAAATAGCTAGTGTTGTCAAAGCTAGGCAAATAATCAACATCCCAAATATAATGATGATTAGGAAGTTGCAAAATAGAATTTGGCCCAGGAAACTGAAATATTTTCCCTTTTAAACTCCTAATGTATACCTAACTAATGAAATCATATTAACTACTATCAATATCAATGCTTCCAAACCCTTCCCTATAGTATTGTTTAGCCTCAACAAATATGGTGCATGATGCATTGTCAATATTTTGTAATGATTTTTTTGAATATACAATCTCCAATATACTCTTTGTTATAATAACTAATTTACTTTCCTTTTGAATCCATAATGTTCAAAGATAGTTTTTCACATTCATTTTTTTTATTAAGTAGATTATTAACAAAATATTTTGTGTTATTAACCATTCCTTGATGCTAAAGTCTCATAAATAATAGTAACTATCGGTTGCATCAAATAATGCTAAAACTAATACAATATTGGAAATGAATTATCCACTCAAATACAATGGATAAATAATTTTATTATAATAATAATTTTAATATACATTTGATTTAGAAAAAGAATTATGTTCATTATCGAATTTCAAACCCCCACCCGCCTAAAATTGTGACAACTCCGCCTGCCGAAACTCTGTGAAAACAACAGAAACCAACCACAACCGATGAGGTTGGTATTCTTGATTTTGCATTGGGGTGTTTTAGGAAGTACTCGGGGCTATCTACTGTCATTCTTCATTAACATTTGATATAGAGAAAGGATGTCAAAGAAGGAATATTTCAATGGATATACGATGACCGTTTTGTTGATCCATAATCTATTAAAAAATTCTACTCCCGCAAGATATTGCTACTTATATTTACCGTGTCTCAAATTTTAAATTTCTTGCTTGGGAAAGATCACTCAGATCTTTCCATTGCACTTTTTTTGCCAAGAAAGAGGAACAAGAAACCATCTTATTGTGATAGTTATAGAGTTTTTTCAGTCATTGAGACGAGGGTTCACTCAGATTTTGCCATTGCATCATATTGTCATGGTTGGGAAAACATTTGGTTACAGTTCGTGGAGTTGAGTTCATTGTCTACTTGAGAAAGGTGCACTTACCCCATGAGGGGGTACCTGAATTTAAGGAGAATACACAACTTACAATATCTTTCATTGGGTATTCACTGCTCATTATCATATTCATGCTCAAATCTGAATTAAAGAGAGGAAACGTTGCGCAAATAAAGTCGGGTAAAAGTGGTGGTTGATTGATTTTCTATGGGTTTCACCTAATAACAATATGGATTCATTGATTGGGGTCTGATATCCATTCTATGTCCACATAGGTTCCCATATTATTGGGTGAAGTATATGAAGAGGAGGGGGAAGGTTGAGATGGGCCACTATTTTACCTACCAGAGACTGTAGTGACGCAATAGTGGGATCCATATCTACTTGATTCCCTCTATAAATATTAATGAAGGCCCGAGTTTTAGCTTCCCACTCTCTCTGACTAAGAATGAACTCCCCAGTTTCGATGGAAAACTGATTTCTAACCCTGTTATTTTTAGTAGAAGAGATTGGGGTTTTTTCAGAAGTCGTGGGTGTCAATAGAAGTGGGTTTTCCACTTAGGATGAATATATAAGGTGTGAAGGGTTCCTATGATATTTGTTTGAAGAGAAGGGAACAACACCTAGCTCTCACCACTCGACTCGTGGGATGGAATAGAGGAGGGTCTGCACTAATTAGAGGCATCGTGGGAATTAAAAGGGCACAATCAGAGAGCAAGAAAGACTGCCACCAAGTCTATTTCATCACTGCTATTTAATGTTGTTGTTGACTGCTTGTAAGAGAAACCATGGAGAGCTAGACAATGAATTGGAGAGCTAGACACATTCATTTAGCCTCCATAAACTTCCAGTGTTCTCTTGCAGACAAGTCGTGACCATTGAAGGAGTTCAACTATTGGCTAAGGGTGCTGTATATTAAGCTCATATTCAGGTCAGATATTAATGAAAGGCTCATATTGGATTTATTGAGTATAGAACTCTGTTATATGTGTGGAATTTAATTTTAGTACTCATTGGAATTTGTGGTTGTAATTTCCCATAAGTCAATATAAAAAATATTTGCATTTGTGGTCATATTGTATGTTGAAAATCCATTGTTCTGAGATCTGAATATTACAAGGGGAACAATGAATACATTTACCAAGCTAAATTTACAATAGCAGTAAGCTCAATATCAAAATATACTTGTCCGACAACCTACAACAGTATAATAGCAGTGCTCACAAAGTGTTTGACAAAAGTACTGAACTAAACACTTAAAATACATAAAGGTATAATCAATTCAATACATTGAAGCCTGGGCACGGTGGTAAGCTATTTGATAAAGTGTCTGAGTCAATAACCAATCAACAACCTACAATAGAGAATGCTAGTTGAGGGAAGGACTATACAGGGGTATAAAGGCTTATTTACAAAGCGTTTCATGGAAACCCCCAACCAAGTACACCAACAGTAGGGATAAACTCTTCCTAGATTAGTCATGAACGTTACAATAAGTAGTTCATGAGAAGTGAGTACATGCTTCATGTTTAGGTAGCGTAGTTCTTACAACAAATGAGAAGGGCGTACATAATCCATGTTTATGGAGTTCACCAAGTAGCTGCAACTCTTATAACAAAATGAGGAGATGACATACTCCAACATTTCTTTGGAAATTGTATTAAACATATTTGGATACCTAACTTTCTTGCACTATAATTTTTGAAAAGTTTTATCTGTTTTTGAAATCCCTCGTACAATAATTTTTAAGGGGTCCTACTAATTTTTGAAATCCCTACCGCTTTGCTTTTTTTCTTTGGAAAATCCTTTGAAGGAAAAAATATCCAAATTTTCTATTTATTCAATGAAAATGAGAATATCCAAGGAAAAAATATTATTGTATTTCACTTTACAAGGAAAAAATATCCAATTTTTTTATTTATTCAATGAAAATGAGAATTGAATCAACAAAGAGAGACCCTGGTTACAATAGAAGGTAATCAAGAATTAGAGTCTCGTTTAAGCAACATCTCACTAACAGGTGAGGATGGGGAGGAAACTGGTGACATTCAGAATAGAACTTTTATGGAAATGGTTGATAAAAGTCAAAACCATGCTATGGAAAAGGATACTTTGAAGCCTTTGTTTGTTGCTATAATAAATGATGATTTATAATAAATGAGGATTTATAATAAATGAGGATTTGTACTATTTTCTAGATTCTAGTTTTCCATATACATATGGGATATTGAGGGAATGGAGGCAGGAAATTAAGGAAAAGGTAATTGTAGATTTCTAGTCAATAGTTATTACTATGGTCCTCTCATTCAAGCTTCTTAATATTCTATAGTTCCACCTCTTGGACCTCGCTAATGAACAACATTTAACAGCAAATATGTTGACCCCACCTGTTAAATCGTTTCAAAATTCTTTTGGCCATGTCTGGTCTTCTAGAGAAAGCTCATCTACCGATCCTAAAGAGAATAAAACATTTGTCACCAAATTTATCCATTCCATAGAAAATTGTAACTTGACCATTAAGAGTCAGCTGCCTTATCTGTGGCACTTTTAAGAGTTTTAGGTTTAACCACTCATTGTGTTTGAATACTTAATGTGGCCCCTCTCAAGCCAGGTGTTAAATCTTTGGATGCTTCTGCATATTGGAATTGTGATACAAATACTAAAAATGGATGGAGCATTGCTCATATGAATACCACTAAAACAACAATAGTTGTATGATTGTGCACTAAAAGGAGTAATCTTATTTCGCAAAAGGTGGACAGATTAAGATGCAAGAAGTATGTGTCATCGTTGTTGAGATGTCTACTATCAATAATTTTAGCTACCATTTGTTTTCGATTTGGATCAGGTTGGCATGGATCCAAATTCCAATTTTCAGCATTCTTCTTATGTTAGGATGGTCGAGTGGCATAGGCACCAAAGTCAAGTTTTTCTCCTAAATTAAGGGTGTATGTTAAAATCCCACTTTTAAAGTTCTATTCTGAATGTCACTAGTTTCCTTCCCATCCTCACCTGTTAGTGAGATGTTGCTTAAACGAGACTCTAATTCTTGATTACCTTCTATTGTAACCAGGGTCTCTCTTTGTTGATTCAATTCTCATTTTCATTGAATAAATATAAAATTTGGATATTTTTTCCTTGTAAAGTGAAAGACAATTATATACTTGTCTTCGATGCAAATTAGTGGATTTTTCAGCCTCAAACGAGCCACCACAAACCTAATTTAGATTTTAATTTTCTATGTTTCTTACATCCATTCTCACAACTACTTTTTAAAATACTTCTTATATGTTACAAGGAAATATTTATTGTCGTACCTATCAGAGGGTTTTAAACCAGGGTCTTCATGTTAATACAAGCCCGATCACCTTGCTACTTGATGATAGACCACACTCCCATGGGTAATTTCTCACAACTACTTAATCTGTCTAGGCATAGAAAATCCTATATGCTTTTGCTTGGTCAATATATCCAACAAAAAGAAGTTCTCTAGTACCTATGGCATTTAATAAGCAGTTGAACCAAATCTTTTTAGATGGATTTCCTAATTTGTTTCTTTCCAGACCATATTCGTAATGTGTGACTTTTGTCACTTATCTAGTGGGACTCCTATTCAACGAGTATACTATTGTATGCATTGCTTCAACCCAATTTATATTTATAAGTAATTTTAAGTCAACATCTCCTTTTCCATGATTATGACTCTTCTACTTTCACTTTCACAAAATTAATATATTTTTATTTTTTGGTATACAGGAAAATCAAATTTGTTGCAGTATATTGTTTTGTAGTAGAATAATGTAATTCCGAGAGGGAGAAAATTTTGGAATTCCGCAAGAAACCGCATAACACATACATTAATTGCATGCCTCAGTTCACCGCTCCCCAAAATCCTTCTGGCGCATCATTTTTAACCATCACTCCAACTTACCTGTGATATTTAACCTTAGTCCATGTTGACACACTAATACTCTTTATTATGTCCCTAGGAAACCCCCTGTCTTGGTCACCTCCCCTCATCTACTTGCCAAATTTTCTACTATACACATATCATGTGGGCCCTCTAGAAGATGATTACTAGCATGGGTGTCGATGAGGAGGGGTTACAAGCAGAGCTCTTCAAACATGGTACATACTAACTGGTACACACATCACTAATTTGAAAAATAATAATGTCCTTCATGTGTATGGAAGGGCGTCTGGTACACACATCACTAATTTGAAAAATAACCTCCTTCATCTTGATTTGGTGATACCGGGACTCTAGACATTTCCTAGTCTTTGTTGTCAATTTTATATGAATAGTCGTAATATCTTACATATAATGTCCAATCAAGAAATTGAAGTAGTTTGCATTTTAAGTGTTTGACAAATTTTTTTGTTCAATATATTGTTGTTGTTATCCTTCTCACTGAGTGTTTGCTTCAATGTATAAACCAGATTCCTTGTGTAACATGAGGCAGGGTCTATTAGGTATTGGATTTTGGCATGCTAATTATTGCTTTATAAGTGCATACAAGGAATTTGCTATAGTCCACCAGTGTCCTGCGAGGACATGTTGGGATTGTCTTCCTTTAAGATTTTACTTGAGGGTCCTTGGGAGAAGTCAAAACTTAGTGCTGTAGCTTCTTTCTGCTAGAAAATGAATAAGTTGATCTCTATCTCATTGTTTCTCATAACTCCATACCATATCAGCAAGCAATTCCAATACTACCATAAGTGGTGAAAAATGTTTAATCTGCTTTCCTGCCAGTGTATTTTTCAACTTCAAGTAAGTTTAATCAAAATGAGGTATTCTAAATTTCACTGATGCAGTTCAGATAATTTATCCCAACATCTAAAGAAATTGAATAAGACATCACACAAGCTTCTGGAAGACATTTTTCTATGTCAATGATGTAAAAAATAAGGAAGTATAATGGGTTTCTGTTTTATTTCTGTCTAAAAATAACAGTGTTTTCTATCTAGTTCAAGAAACTCTGTCAGGTGAACTAATTTAAAAAGTATAAAATAATAAAATTATTCTGATGATTGCAGCAGGGAAAACAATCTATGAAGATATTAGAGAAACCTAATTGCAGAGAGAACCCTCTATGAAAAAATAGATAGACTTTGTAAAAAGTGGATGCCAATCCCATAAATTGAAGTAAGGAGGCCCTTGTTTTCCTCAGAAATACCTTCAAACTGTTAAGTGCTCTAAAAAAAGGGTGGAAAGTGAGTGTTGTTATAACTCCTAAAAATAATTATCTGCACTAAATATTTTCAATTTTGTCTCAGTAGTAACCTCTTGTTCTCCATGGAAGAACATTGGGTTTACCTAATAATTATATTGAATATAATTCAATTAGATGAAGGAATTTCTAGGTTTTCATAATTCAATTTGATAAAGGAATTTATGGTTTAAATCCCTTGTCTTTTGTAAGAACTGTCTAGTTCCTTTGCTAGTCTGTTAAAAGTTTCATAATGGAAGGTTCTTATACACCGATTATAAATAATGGAAAACTTGCTTGGGAATCAAAAGGGCATTTTGAGGAAACAGGAGCAGAGGTTTGGGATCCTATTCCTCTCACCCTAGACAAAACATGAATGCTGAGAAAGGCACAAAGACCTATGAAAGTGTAGTTGTTGGTGGGAGGTAAGGCCAGTTCACATATAAGAACATAGAGGTAATCCATAAATAGTATTTCTTGTGCATCACCCCACTCGACTTTGTGAAAAAATTGATGGGTGAAAACATGAAGATAATTCTTAGCGAGAGAAAGGGTGGGTGGGGGCATTTAATACAAGGAGGGTTCGTTATGGTTTTACAAAGGATCCTAGAGACACTGGGTAGAAGACATCATTAAAAATTTAAAACCTAAATTTATTCATGGTGGGAAGTGAAGGATTGTTCAACTAGATTTATAGGAGGTATTGACTAATAACAAGAATATAGAGATCACAAAATAAGAATTTCCATTCCATGAAAAATATATCTATAGAAGGAAACCTACCGATGAAAATGATAGATGTGAACTTAATGAGTAATTCCAATATTAAGTATCATGAGAAGCAGGCCATTCAATGCCCTCTTTCATTGAAGAAGATAATGAACTTGCATCAATGAGGATGGAATGAGGTTGACCAATATAGTGGCTCTTCTAAAATACTCATAAAATAATATGAAGGAACATTTAAGCACCTCATATTTAGGTGTCCCATTTATTATCATATTAGAGGGAGGTTCCACTGCCTTTAGTGGGACTAATGATAGGTCCCCCGCTATCTTCTTCCTATATATATTGATAAGAGACGCCTGACTCTTTTTATGAAGAAGAAGATATTAGGGAACATTAGACTGAACTTACAGTGACCTACCAGGATAGACGCCATCAAGTGGATTAGTTATTTTTCCATATATCCGGTCTGCTGGAGACAACAAGCAATAATCAGAGATACATGATACATCCAAAACCAAATCAATGCAACCATGCACCTATAAATATTTCGGTTGCAAAACCAACTCCATGAGAATTTTAAGGAGGTCATGCTCTCTGCACAGTTCAGTCCACCCCTTGGAAGTCTAGTTTATCATAATCAGGTTCTTTCCAGAGACATGAAGTGTTAGGATCTCTCAGTAGATTGTTAAAATTCCCTCTGGTGTTACATAGTCAAGTCCCTAAGTCCTATATTCTCCTCAAGGACATAATTAGACTCCTTCGCTGTAGTTGATGGTACATGAGGGAAATATTCATTGTGTCCCTCCTTCATTTCCACCTCTATTTCAATGTGGTTTTTGGGGATTATGCTTATGCCCCCTCTCATTTTGTGCCTACTCATGGTTAATTAGAATGTTGTTCTTATACTAGTTACTACATGCTTTTAGTTGTTCCTACTCATTATAATTGTGGTTAATTAGAATGTTGTTCTTATACTAGTTACTACATGCTTTTAGTTGTTCCCAGCATTCAACACTTTACCTCTATTTCAATGTGGTTTTTGGGGATTATGCTTATGCCCCCTCTAATTTTGTGCCTACTCATTATAATTGTGGTTAATTAGAATGTTGTTCTTATACTAGTTACTACATGCTTTTAGTTGTTCCTACTCATTATAATTGTGGTTAATTAGAATGTTGTTCTTATACTAGTTACTACATGCTTTTAGTTGTTCCCAGCATTCAACACTTTATCTTTTTTATCTTTATTTATTTATATTTGAACCTGTTATGGAACTTTCATAATTTGAGGTTACTGGTACTTTGAAGTTCCATTGGCCTACTTTTTTGGGGATCATTCTCAAGAAAATATTAAATTGCCTTCCCTTATATTTGGATCCAAGTATACTTGCAAAGCTACTGTGGAGATAGTATTCTCATGCTTACAACCACATTTCATCTATGGATATAGTTGTTTGAAATGGAATCTCAAATATTGCTGAGCTCTTTCTTTTTTATAATGTATTGACATTGAGCTAAAGATTGTAACAATACAATAATAATAAATTAATATTAAATATAATTAATATTAATTTATTATTAGTTAAGAATAGTTAACAACAATAGTTATACTCTTTGGTGAAAAGGTACAAAACAAAATTATATAAACCAAAAAATTGTAATTATTATTCATCTCCTACATTACCTTATATACATTTTTCTACATTATGTATCCTTCTACACCCACTTTTCTCCTTCATTGATATCAGAGCCTCTCCGCCCTTGGAACCAGCCCACCCACCTTCAACGCCAAGCTCAAGCCATCTCCACTAGCTAACACACCATCTAGCTCCCAGCATCATCCCCTCTCCTCAACCAGCATCACTTTCATGATCCTTGCTCCCAGCATCACTTTCATGCTTCTTGCTCCACACTGCCGCCCTCCATTTCATCACCGCACGCTCGCGCTCCGTCCATCTCCCACACTCGCCTCCTTCCAACCTCGTGTTCCTTCTAGCTCCCGCCTCCGCCACTCCCACTTGCTCCCCCTCCCACACATCCTTCCTCTCCTTCACTCGCTCCCTTTCCACACATCCCTCGCGGCCCCCTCGCATCCAGCCCCCTCGCAGCTTCTTCGCAACCACCTCGCCACTCACTTGTGTGCCCCGTCCACCACCACCACTTGCTCCCCCTCCCACACATCCTTCCTCTCCTTCACTCGCTCCCTTTCCACACATCCCTTGCAGCCGCCTCCCGGCCCCCTCGCATCCAGACCCCTCGCAGCTTCTTCGCAACCACCTCGCCACTCACCTGTGTGCCCCGTCCACCTCCACCATCATTGCTATGCACTCCATACACACCGCGACATACTCCCGCTGTCCTCTCCCTGCCACCTCCACCTCCTCTCTAACACGGCTCTCACCCACGACCGCTTCCTTCATCTTGCAAAAAATTATATATATTTTATAATATATATATATATATATATATATATAAACAATTTCTTCCAATCATAAAAATTAGAATATTCATTATTCAAAATAAGAAAGTTCCAGCAATCATCAAATCAATGGGTGACTTAAATGTTCGGTTCGATCAAATCAATGGGTGACTTAAATGTTCGGTTCGATCAAATCAATGAAAAGATTAACAAGAACTACAATGAACTCCACACAAATACCAAACAAACCGGTGACGATTTGACATCAAGTTGGACACAAATCACATCATGAATAGAGAATACCATCCTCACTCTACAGGAAGACCAAAAGAAAAATCAGGTAGTTTTAACCGCCATCTTGGACAGATTACAAATATCAAATGATCTGCAACCAAACTCTCCCAGAGCAACGGAGCAACCGAATCCTCTATTCAACATGTCATCCTCAGCGTCATATACATAGAGACACCAAATACGGGTGAAAGTCGAGTTACCCAAATACGACGGGGATGAACGACAGTGCATAGCGTGGATTAACAAAGTCGGGGAATACCTAGTCATTCACAACATCCATTACGAAGGCAAGAAAATTAAATATGCTTCCATGCATCTAGAAGGCAATGCTTACAACTAGTACTTATGTTGGAAGATTACTACAAGAATCTATTCTCACAACTGGGTGATATTCAGGAACGACCTCATCAAAAGATTCCAGGGCGTTGAAGAAAAATAATTCTTTGCCAAAATCACGAGGTTACAACAAAAAAACTTTGTCGATGAGTACACTTGTGAATGGGAAGCATTGTCAACTCGAGTTCCAGAGTTAACTGATGACCAACGACTACAAACCTACATACACGGTCTAAAACAACACATCCATAATGAACTAGAGTTACATAATATCTCTACCATGGAGGAAGCACCACATAAAGCCAGGATTATTGAAAGAAAATCCTTTCATACAAATTTTGACCAATACGACTCCAAAAAGAACCCCCTCCAATCAACATACAAATGAAATCCAAGATATACACCGCCTCAACTTAGGGAAGGAATGAATCCCAGTTTAGAGGCTTAGAGAATATAGGAAGGGAAATGTAAGTTCTGTGGAGACAAATGGGATCCTAAGCATAGATGCTTACAAAAGAAATTCTATGCATGTGGAGCAGAGTTGGAAGTCAAGGAACTAATTGAGAACGATGTGAATAGTCAACAAGACTACCACACTTAAATCGAGGATGACACCCCAAAAATATCACTAGTTGCTATTACCATAATCTTGCTAACCGCAAACATTGAAGCTTAAAGGACATTAAAAAAGAAAAGCGTCATAGTTCTCATCAACTCTGGAAGCACCCATAACTTCATTCATGTCAACCTAGCTAAGGTATTTAACCTATTTATTTTTCCAGTACCTAACATGAAGGTTATGGTAGTAGATGGTAAGAAGATTGAAAACGTGGGAAAATGTCACAAAGTCAAGTTACAAATACAGGAGTATAACTTAGAATCAAATTTATTTGTGGTAGCATTGGGAGGAGTCGACGTAGTATTATGAATACAATGGTTACAAACCTTGAGTACATACTTTGCAAATCACCAAGAACATTTTATTGAATTCCATTCGTTCGGGAAGACACACAAATTATATGGGTTCCAACCACCTTCGACACAACTAGTTACATCATATCATATGGAAAAGCTACTTCAGAAAGGCGCACCTGCATACATACTTCAATGTCAAGAAATGAGCTTCTAATAGGTGAAGGAGATATGGACAAACAACGAGAGATACAAGAGCTGATTTAAAAAAATCACAAAGTGTTTCAAGAGCTATCTATGGAACTCCCACCAAACATAAAAATCGAACACATAATCGAAATAGAACCAAGGACAAAACCTGCCATTAGGAAACCATACAGATATCCACATCAGAGACGATGTGGCAGTTCGCGTAATCATTGTCGTCAAGTAAGCTTTGAGGACAAAGATTCCCTTAAGGGGAAGACAATGTAACAATATAATAATAATAAATTAATATTAATTTATTATTAGTTAAGAATAGTTAAGGAAATAATCATGCCCTTTGGTGAAAAGGTGCAAGACAGGCTTATATAAGCCAGGAAATTGTAATTATTATTCATATCCTACATTACCTTATATACATTTTTCTACATTACGTTTCCTTCTACACCCACTTATCTCTTTCAGAGATTGTGATTTTTAGGAAAATGAACTTGTGCAATTTGGGATTTCTTTAACTAGAGTTGTTTGACTATGTGAAATTCTACAAACAAATACGTGGAAGCTTAACAAATCGATAGTTAAAGAGTTGCTTCCAACACAACCAATTGACTCCTAGTTGAACCATGGTGGGGTGTTTTTGTTGTCAATTTTATCTTGGAGGAATTTTAGGTGAGTTGGATTACTCTATGTAAAAGTATGTGATCTTTATTGTAATGCATTTCTATTTAACTTAGGAATTGCTTTAAAAATTAAGGCCAAATTGAAACTAAGTAAGTCTTTATTATTCTCTTAGATTTTTTCAACGACCATCTTGTTAGTTGGAAATCTTAATTTTTTTCTTGATGTCCTCTTGTGGCAGCCATTCCTTGCTCAGGGTGTTATGTAGGTCCTTCATGGTTCTAATCCCCTTTCAATATATGAGGGGCACTTTAGTCCAAGACTCTAGAAATAATATTGTTTATGATATGATGCAAACATTGTATGGTTTCATATTGTAGTTTCATGTTTCCTTTTAGGCGGCTATCTAAGAATTAACTCTCATAAATGAATCTATTTAAATACCATCACTGCCCATTTAAAATTATGTTGTGTTTCATAATGTAAGTGGAGTTTCCTAAATTGTTGGAATCTATTTTTGCAGGGTAAGTCCTACGTTCTCATATTTACAATCAAATATTTATTACTTATCGTATTTATCCACCTCAAAACATGTATGGAACAAATCCTATTCTCCAATGACTAAAGTTTCCCTACTTTTAATCTTGATCACCACAAAATTCGACTGGAAGCAAAGCCTAGTTTCCTTTAATCAAACATCCTATGATCCTACATCTAGGCTTGGACTTCCATTGTAGTGTTTGATTTGAATTATGTTAAGTATAATGATTGGCTCAACACAATCAGGTATAATAAAATCAATTTGAGAGCTTGTTTCTCTTTCCAATGGATGTGTCCCTACTCCCTACACCTAATATTTTCCTATCTTGAAAAGACATATTCATCGAGCTTAACATATTACTAGCTTTACAGTTTTGAAATCCACCCTATCTTTAAATCCATTATGTTGATGTGTTGGTTCACAATCTAAGAACCCTTTCAGTATAACTCTCTTTGAAATATATGGCTCCTTATGAATCTCAAATACCCTAAAGAACCTCATTTTCATGCCATCTAACATACTATAAGGTTTTGCAAGCCGACATATACAACTACATAATTTTTTTTAGAAAATAAAGATATGATATGGCTAGCATATATATATTTCAAATGAATACCATCCATGCATTTCAGAATACCATCCATTGGTTTAAATTTTAGAAATAAATCCAAAGAGAATTTTTTTTTTTCAGAGGAAAAAATACCAGCCTTTGTTATTCAGTTGAATCAAAAGACATCATTTACAATACAATATGATGACTGATAAACAGATCCGTCTCATGCACAAATTGTGACAAAAACAGAGCATTCAAAAGCTAAATAAAAAAGTCTGATCGTAGCAGACTTTCCTCATCATCCCTGAATAAATCAGGTCAGAAATGCTGATAATAATATGAAGTGAACTTTAAACAAGACAATTCAGAGCAAAAACAGGCTGGCAGAGTGGACTCTAACTGAAACAAAAAGAGATAAACCATCAACTGCTGAAAACATAAGCTGAATAATAAAGAATCAGCTACTTCAAAAAAGATCGAGACTGCCTTGGTTTATAACCAAACCATCCAAAGTTTCTGAAAAAGAAACATATCCCATATCCAAAAGCAAAGCTTTTTTTGAGAGTTCATCTGCCAGCGAATTATGCTCACGAAATGTGTGTTTAAAGATCACCGAAGGGGCCAACTGAATCATATATCTTATATCGGAACACCAGTGCATCAGAGATGGAACATCAAGTGCTGAAATTTTGTTAAGCCAAGAGATAATAACCATGGAATCACCAAATATCAACTGCAAGGGGATTCCCATCATTAAGCTAACTCTTAAAAGAGCCCAAATAGCCAATAATTTCGCTCTGGTATTCGTGCTTCTTCCACATCCCATAGAAAAACTGTAGAAATGCAAGTCATTGATAAATATCACAAAACCTGCGCCTCCAAGATTTTCCGCAGCGGCTCCATCAAAATATCCACAAGGAAAGCTTTTTAATGGAGCAGGACCAGGATTACGGGATTTATGAAAAATAATCGGCACAGGGTAAGTATTAGCCAATCCTTCAATCCTGGAAATCAGAACTGAGAAGGAAGGTTTCTTATTTTCAAATAAGCATTGATTCCGAAGGAGCTAGGTTCCCCATAGAATGAACAACGGAATGTATCTGAAGGGAGCAGATCGCGCAGTAGAGGAGAACCATTGTTCCAAATAGGAATGACAGAGTTGAAAACTGGCAAAGAGCACTTGAATTTAACCGCAAAATAATTGAAGATACTAGCAGAGAATGGACAGCGGAAAAATAAATGGTGAATGTCTTCTAAATTATCTTCACAAAGAACACATCGACTGGGACCCAAGAATCCTGCTTTGCAATTGATCCCAGGTTAATATCTTTCCTCTGAGGATCAACCAAATGAAGCATTTTAATTTTAGAGGAATATTCAAAGTCCATAAAATTTTCAGAACTGAATCATTAATCTCTGAACAAATATCAGAGAATATGCATTTATATCCTTCAGCAGCGATAAGAGGACCTGTATATTTGTTATGAGACCAAGAAATAGTATCATTTTCATTATTGAGACGAATGCGGCCATATTCCAATCCTCTAATAAAATTATCCCATGCTGATTTCCAGTCACCAATGAGATCAAGATCTTCGGATGAGAATCAATAACCAGTGGCAAGGGAAGTTTGGTTACGGGCTTGGGCAAGGGAGCTAATGCTAAAGTCTTCTAAGTAATCCCTTAAATCTCTTGGCAGAACAAAGGAAGATCCCATACCAATGAATGGATCTGCACCCAAACTGATGGACTCTCCATTCCCTACTTTCCAAATGATGCCTCTGCCGATCCAAAAAATGGTGGATATGAAGCCCCTCCAGATGATTGAGGCATTCCTAGAAATGAAGTTCTTATTCTTGAACCAAATATGCAGAGGTTTATTTTTCAGATATTTAACAACAATGAGAAGATTCCAGATTCCCTTGCTGTTTAAAGCTAACCAAAAGCTTTTCATCCTCAATGAAAGACTGAAGCTAGGAAGATGTTTAATTCCCCAGCCACCATGAGAGGTAGGGCGAGCCAAAAGATGCCAATCCACAAGGTGGAACTTTTTAGTCTTTGATGAAGAGCCCCACAGAAATGTAAAGATCAACTTTCTGAGCTTGTCTAAAATAGAGGATGGAATCGGAACCAAAGCCATCCAATAAACTGGCATGCTTGATAAAACAGAACGAATGAGGACAATTCTGCCTCCTAAGGACAGGAATCTATTTGTCCAGTGAGAAATTTTCTTTTCAAATTTTGAAACCAGCCAAAGCCAATCCTTTACCAAGTAACCTGAAGGCTTAAGAAAGTAGCCAAGATAGCCAAACCCTTTTCGAATATCATCCACTCTGAAAGGGAGAATATCTGTAATTCTATGGAGGGTGTCCATACTGAGATCATTATGGAGAAAACTTGATTTGTTTACATTAATACTCATACCAGATGCCTCACAGAAAATATCAAGTATGGCTTTGAAGGCTAACCATTCCTCAAATGTACCCAGGCCAAATAAGATCACATCATCTACAAAAAGTAAATGAGTGAGAGAAAACTGATGAGAAATTTTGATACCTTTAATCTTTCCATTTCTTTTTGCATCCTCAATCAACAGACTAAGCCCTTCTATGACCAGTATGAACAAGAGGGGGGAGAGAGGGCACCCCTGCCTGATTCCCCGAGAGGTAGAAAAAAAGAAGATGGAGAGCCATTAACTAGCACAACAAAGTTGGCTGAAGTAACGCATCCCCATAATCCAGTTTACCCCAACAAGGGGAATCCCTATTTGAATGAGAAGGAGACGGATGAAAGTCCAATTAACTTTGTCAAAGACTTTAGATAAATCCAATTTAAGAATAAGAGCACACCTTTTTCTGGAATTGACAGTATGAAGAACCTCTTGTGATATGGCTATGGGATCGAGGATTTGACGATTTAAAAAAAAACCAAATTGTTGAGGAGAAATAGCTTCATCAAGGAATGGCTTAAGCCTCATAGCCGCAACTTTAGAAATGAGCTTATAACAGAGGTTACAAAGGGAAATGGGGCGAAAGTCAGCAAAGGAGACAGGCAGATCAACCTTCGGAATGAGAGCTAGGAAAGTAGAGTTGAGAGCATGAGACACTCTGCCTGAGAATCTAGAAGTTTCCACTACATTAACAAGAAGAGGACCCATAAGAGAATTATTATTAAGAGAAGCCCAAGTCCTTTATTTATAACTTGATTTTTATGTATTTAGGGTTAGCATTTGGTTTTTTATTATATTTTTTCATTTAGTGACCAAAATGCTGGTTGAAATGGCTAATACACCAAGTGAAATGATAAACACATCATCACAATCACAATTCACAAGAATTTGGATCCTAGTTATGATTAAGAAGAAAGTGTTGAAGATCTAGTTGGTGCTTGTCAATATAAAGAAAGTGATAACATGATGCATACCTATTAAAGAAAACGCTTGGATGCTCTCTTGGTTGAAATAAATGAGAAAAGTGATGCATGTATGTAATTGGTTGATTATATCAAAGAAACGTATGGTGAGTGGAGCCAAAACAAGTGTGATGAAGTTGACGACTCTCTCCATGCTTGGATCCGGTTTTTAAGAAAAGTACATCACGTTACCCATTATGTTACATTATGTGACAACATATCCCCCATACTGGGTTATAGAGAACCTCACTACTCTCGGTGCAATGATTCTAATTTAGTTTTTGTTTTTATGTGTTGATGTTTGATAAGGTTTCTAGGAATGGAGAATAGTTGTTACAGAGCTTGATTTTATATGATCATTTTTTCCCATGGAACTAAAAATGAGGAAATTGAAGCAACTTCAAGGCAAGAAGATGATCTGTTCATTTATCAAATAAATAGTGAACGTGTAGCTTATGGTATTGAAATTAACATAAAGGAAAAACAACCAACATTGGTACTATTCAAGGAGTATGAAAAAATGATCCAATTTTGGTAAATTCCTTTATCCTGCATGGTCAATGTAGATGCCATAGTTTAAATGAACTTGAAATGTTTCAGAATCACTTTGATTCAACAAATAAAGTGCTAAGAAAGTTAGCAAGAAATAAATATTAGAGACCAAACATATGTGGAAGCAAAATTTATTTTGGTAGAAAAGTAACAATGGTATAAATTAAAATGGATGTTCAAAGATCCTAAATCTGTTTGTAATTGTTTTTTTTTTTTTTTTGTGTATTTCGCTTGTGCATGTTGATTTTACCAATGTTGATGTTGGGTAACTAGTTATGAAATTTTTCAGATTAACTGGAGAAGAACCAATGGTAGATCAGGTTCATGAATTTTTGTATTTGAATCCTCTTTATCCTGAATAATTTTAGATGCTTCATATCCATCCTTCACTTTATTGATTATATTAGTTTATGTGGAGTATTATGGAATTTGTGGATGCTGATAAATAAAGGTTTTAATATTTAATTATTTTATAGTTAATTGCATGTAGTTTAATTGAACAACCTCTTAAATATATGTCTAAATCTGAAATAAATGCAGATAACTTCAAGGTAAGTCTCATTTTCTAATGTATTATTTACTAATTTAATTATTCTAGGGAGTTTGTCAAATTAACTTCTTATGTATACGAATTTTTGCAATTAGTTATTGTTTATCCAACTTGCATATGATTTGAGCTTTTACAAGAAAATTGAATTATAGAAATAACAATAGCATATCAAATTCTAAATAGCTATTAAGAGTGTTGTAAAACAAAATTTACATTTACATCTTTTACCATGAATTGAAGTAGTTTTTGAAACATAGCATTATCTTGGTGTGTTAAATGTTTGTTTTGAATATTATGCCACAAACATGAAGAATATATGAGACCTTGTCAGTTCTCCTTTTCTCTATTCTCTTAGAAGTAAGGTTATGATTGATTCAATATTTTTTTCCTTTACTCTCTTGTAAGGAAGGATATGATTGATTCACTTCTTTGTTAGGACTTTGGAGAGGAATTCCTTGTAGACAAACTCAGGCCTTTCTTCAAGTATGATCCTCTACTGGAAAATGTTTTTTATTTTGGTTAGAACAATATTCCCATCATATCCATGCCATGGACCTTTATGTTGTTCTACCTAGTGTGAAAACGGTTCTAGCGTCTAGTTTAGTGTCTTGGACCATAGTTTGTCCACACTTGACTAGAAGTTATGCCATAAGATCATGTTTTTCCACACGTGCACCCAAGTTCCTTATTCTGGGGAGTCAAAATCATGCATTAATGATTAAGGAACCTTATTTCCCTGTTTTATGGGATAAGGATGGACCAAGGGAACTAATGCACTGTATTTGGTCAAATTCCACATTAAATGGTCCAAAACCTAGCCCCTAAACAACCTCATGAATGTGTTCACACCTATTTTGACTATCCTCACCTGATTTTGGTACTTTTGGTCCTTTTTGGTCCCTATGATTCATTGGACATCATTATGACACCACCTTTGGTCCCTCATGTTCATTGAAACTCATTATGGTCAAATCTAGGGTTTACACTTGGCCTTATGTCATTGATGGGTGAATTGGTCCAATCTAAGCCTACCATTTGTGAGCTAATCATATGATTTTTTGGGCCCTTGGTATTTACCCAAGGTATTGCATGTCATAATGCCTATATCTTGTACTAGTTTTTTCTCAATAAGAACAATAATGGAAATAATGCTCTAGGAGGTTTCTCTAGTTTTTATCTCACATTCTTCTCTCATTTTCTGGTATCTCAAGAAATACTTATAAGTGAGGATTGCTAATGAATATATATCTAGGATTGGTTTGCACATGACTCAAAACTTTTGTTGTGATGCTGTGCAATCCAAATTTCAGATGGTATCAGAGATAGTTCTATTCAAAGCGATTTTCTTAGTTTTTCTTGAGAGTTTGCATTGCAGGTTATTCAGTGGTCTTTGTCACTCAATGTGCAACAACAAATGGAGAAGTCTCATGTCACCTTGCTCACTCCATTGACATAATTTGAGTGGAATTCCAATATGGTAATTCAATTGAGATCCAGAGGTCTCTACAAAGTTACTATGGGGACAGAAAATGAGCCAAACTCTGTTGTTGAGAAGTCCAAGTTTTTCAATAGAATGGGTGAAGCATTTGGGATGATATGTCTTAGAATTTAGAGAGACCTCCTATTTCATGTTGACAGACTCACAACTCCAAATGAATTGTGGCTCAATCATGAGTCATTATTTGGGAATATTGATGAATTAAGAGGCCACCAACTTGAAAATGAGTTGATCTCCTTGAGCTCAACTCAATTTGAGACGATCCAAGAATTTTTCACCAAGTTCAAATCCTTGGTTCTACAACTGAAGAAATGTGGAATTTAGAAGAAAGAGGAGCATATAATACTTTCCATTCTTTCCAAACTGGGTCCTGAATACTCAGTATATGTGTCTACATTCCATGCTACAAAGCTTGTTGTTTGAAACTAGAGGATGCCCTCCTTGGATGCATTCATAGATGCTTTCACCAAACATAAAGATAAGCTTGTGAAAATGGGGAATTTGAGTTATTCAAAGGACCATGAGCTTGCTTCTCATGGATCTGTGAATTTCAGAAATCCTAAAGACAAAGGAAATCAAAGAATGAAGGATAAGAAGAATTCATACAAAGAAAACTAAAGTTCTCATGATGAGGATTCGAAAGCCAAGAGGATGAAGAGAAAGAGAGAGAGAAACCCAAGTATAGTTATTGCAGAGGTTCTCATTATGATAAATATTGTTTCAGAAAAAAATATGGACATCATGACCAAGTTTCTTGAAGAAAATAATATTGATGTTCCAGATTTTGCAAGAATTGGAAGAAGGCAAGCTCTCTTTGGAACAAGAAGATGGTAAGAGATTGTATGATTTGGGTGTGAGGGTCAAGCCTCTTTCTCATGTCTTTGTTTCTGATATTGATGTTTCTGATTCACATTGTGATATATCAGATTCTGAAACCTTCATCCCTTCCTTGGAAGAAACCCCAAATAATTCACCAAAGTTTCCTCCCAATACTAGTAATTTTTCACTAGTTTCTGACTTGTCTTCTGAAATATCTTTACCACTCCATTAAGATCCTTCCTATTATGATTTTGAAGGTAGTATGAAGGCTGATATGTAGGTTATGATATCATTAAACTAAATTCCCCAACCATTTTATTCTAAAAGACCCTACAACCCCCAAGTTCTCGAGTTGGAAAATCTCACAATTACATTGTTTCTAATAATGTGTCACTTGTCTATTTTGCTTTTATGTCTTGCATATCATTCATTGGTTAGAAATACATGTCATTGGACCTCATGGGACAGTTTCTCCACATGTATGGACCTAATATCACGACATACGGTTCAAATGTCAAGTCTCTAGACCATCGAAGTTTGCTCAACTGTCAGTGCGATCTAGTTGTCCGCTCTTTTTCTACTATGGACTCATTCCCTCATGGAGACACTATAACTCTGCTATTTTATTCTCTATATGACTCCTATTCTAATATTTCATAGCCTCGTGGGATTTTTTATAGAGTTATGAAGGTGTTTCATCAGGTTGGGAAGAGGATACATGACTTATTTCATCATATGGAAACTACAAAAGAAGCTGATTTTGTTGAGTCTTTTGATACTCTTTGGGAAGGAGTTTGCAGAGATATTTTTTCCATTATTGATTATTCTTTCATATCAGAGTATGTTTGCCCCAAAATTAATTCTTATTATGCTCCTCCATCATCAGATGATGACCTTCAAGGGGCCTCTCCACATGTTCTTTGTCTACAACAGATTGATGCATCGATGCATGATCTTGGAATCCACAACATCTTCATCAAGTCTCTCACCAAGAAGCTATTCATTCAAGTCATTCAAGTGAAGAAGAAGACCTTTTGAAAACATTTTGATCATCTCTTTTCCATGTCCATTCTCGAGGGAGTATTTTTCCCATGAGGTTTTGCCTCTTTCCTCATTTTTACATGGACAAATAAATTGTTGTAAGGGGTGACCATAAGGCTTGTTGCTTGGGCCCTATTTTTCTTGCTCACTACCATTTTTGGCTAAGGGGGGTGTTGAACAATATTTACATCATATCTATTCCATGGAACCTCATGTTATTCTACCTAGTGTGAAAAGGGTTCTAGTGTCTAGTTTAGTGTCTTGGACCATAGTTTTGTCCACATTTGATTAGAAGTTATGCCATAAGATCATGTTTGTCCACAAGTGCGCCCAAGTTCCTTGTTTTGGGGAGTCAAACTCACGCATTAATGATGAAGGAACCTTATTTCCCTATTTTATGGGATAAGGATGGGCCAAGGGTTCTAATGCATTGTATTTGGTCAAACTGCTCATTAAATGGTCCAAAACCTAGCCCCTAATCCACCTCATGAATGTGTCCACACCTATTTTGACTATCCCAACCTAATTTTGGTCCTTCTGTTCCTTTTTGGTCCCTATGATTCAATGAACAACATTATGAAAGCACCTTTGGTCCCTCATCTTCATTGAACCTCATTATGGTCAAATCTAGGGTTTACACTTGGCCTTATGTCATTGATGGGTGAATTGGTCCAACCTAATCCTACCATTTGTGAGCTAATCATATTCTTTGTTGGGCCCATGGTATTTTGTAGCACATGGTATTTACCCAAGGTATTGCATGTGATAATGCCTATATATTGTAGTGTTTTTTGCTCAATAAACACAATAATGGAATTAATGCTCTATAGAGTTTTCTCTCGTTTTTGTCTCACATTCTTATTCTCTCATTTTCTACTATATCTAGAAATAACTATAAGTGAGTATTTCTAAGGAATCCATATCTAGGATTGGTTTGTGCATGACTTAGAAATTCTGTTGTGATGTTGTGCAGTCCAAATTTCACAATTTTAAACTTCTCCTTTTTACATTTTGAGTTCTTTGTTATTCACACTTTGATACAATGGATTAATTATTTACTAATCACCAAATTTTCGAGGCCATAATGAGTTGTACCTTTTTATTCAATTTTGATAGAATGATGGAGATCCAAAAATTGTTGGTGCATGCATTTCCATACATTGAAACTTATATATGATAGACCATCAAAGCAACTTTGTGGGGTTGAATCCCTTGTCTTAGCTAATATGGATGGTACAAGTAACGAACATGCTAGGGCTAAGGTATGTCGTGAAATATGTTTCTTATGTCGCCTAATCTTGAGAAATTAGTGAGGATTTGTACTCTGGAATGTTATTGATATTCATAAAATGTTGTGTTTATTTATGATAATATTTTCATTTTTACAGTTTGGTGGGATTCCCATGATTCTATTATATCCAGGAGGAAACAAGAGTTTTGGTTCCATGAGAAGATAGATTTTATTTCCTCAATGACCCCAAATTATACTCCCAAGTTATACACTCCACTAGATAACTCCCCCTTGCATGAACATTGTCACAACCCTAACATCCGCAAGTCAACTCAATCTCCATGCAAATATTCATCCTACCCCATGTTGTCTAGGGCCCAATTCCTTGCTGAATGAGGAGTTCTCCTTTAATGTAAGGCATTCTCCAAGTAAACAACTTCCATGTGACCAACATCTAGAATGTCATCAGGATGTTTGAAGATTTCCAATGCTTCAAGGAGAATGCCACATGCAAACACCCAAATGAGGTCAAGCAACCACTTAGTAAGCTATCTCCAATGTGAAAATCCTTCACAAGAATCTAAGAGCTGATCATACACCATGTACCCCAAATCTCATGAAGCACCCCCAAACATGGTGTAAATTCTTATGGAGTAACCCCAAAAACTAATAGGTAAGTCCTTCAAACAAAGTATGTTTTGAACAAAATGTCTCTTTTAACTATTAATAATTTAATACAAACAATACATATACAATGGGAATTTTATACAAGTAAAAGTGGGCTATAGATACGGCCACCACAAGTGCTAGAAAAACCCAAGATTTGGATTTTAAACCAAATTAGGAGTCAAAATTCAAAATATGTTAATATATGAGCATAAACATAAACTGTAAAATAATACTATCTGGTGTGTATAAAAAAAATAAACGAGAGAATGGGAAACTAAGGTAAGGCTAGTTTTACTCTTTTTAAGGCTGACGTGTAAGGCTCTCTTTAAGGTCGATGCCTATGTTTTTTTTTACTTATTTACAGTAGAGTTATAGAGGAGATTAATGTGGAATAAAATCATACCCTAGAGATATGTCGTTGAAGTAACATATTGTAATAATTCATATAAATAAGAACCACAAGGAACCTCAGTGGTCTAGCTCAAGTGGTTGAGTGATGTGAGTTGCAAGTAGGAGATAATAGGGTCAAGTCCCCGAGATGGTTATCTATGTGAATGTAGAGGGCCTCACTTGATGTTCCTTCCAGGTTACTCTCCATAATCAGGACTAAAAATTTACCCCTTTTATCATCCATTAATTCCGGGGAATTAGTCGAAGGCTTTTGTGATGTTGTTCCCTGGAAAGGAAAAAAAGAGAAAAAAACAATAACCACAAGCCAAAAAATGCCCACAATTGACTACTAATTTTGTTAGAGTAAATTGCTTCAGGAGTTTTCATATTTTGTGCCATTGTTGACAGTCATATCAAAATAATCAACAATGAAGTTACTTATACTTGTGAAATGTCTCTTGTGGTTGCAAAGGGTCTTTGGATATTAATTGAGCTCTTTTTTTTTAATTTCTCTTATAATCATATTTACATAAATAGTTGAGAAATAGGGACATTGTTTCTCTATGAGTCCAAAGTAAACTATCTGAGTTGTTCATAAGTTTGATGATTAAGTTGTTTTTTCCCTCACTAGGAGGGTGAATTCTAATTTGTTTCAGTGTCTTGCATGCATGATTTTTTTGTAGATTGATATCTTTAGTTAAGGCCTAATCATTAAGGGCTATACAAAGCTGCGATTCCTTTTTAAGGAGGTAAAGTTTGTAAGTTCCTAAAGGTGATCAAGCTGTGTTTGAGGAAGTTTTGAATTCCCACGGAATTATGTCATGTGCACACACAATTGTCAAAAAGTTATATTTATAAATTCACACTATTTATTTCTTGATCAGATTTATTTATAGCTTGTATAGGACACATTTATTAAAAATGAGGTCCTAGACATGATGCCTATAAAATGTTGAAAATTACATGTATTCTTCTTATTACAGGTAATTCCATACGACATAGGTTGTAAGACTTCTCTGTCAAATTTTGAAGCTGGACTAAATTACAGGGTGAGCTATCAGCTTGAATAAGTTGATTTATGTGTTAAAGCTAGAGTATATTTTATAACCTAGAACAAATATCTGTGGTGAACATGTTAATATTGTAACTTTGACGAAGCCTCTCTAAATAAAAATTCCATTTTGTAGGATGTGATAGATCTTCCAATAATGGTGTCTTTTCCATTAAAAGATGAAGTAAATGGTGGATCCCTAGTAGCATGGACCGCTACAACATGGCATCTTCCTATTAATCTTGGTTTATCTGTCAATGTAAATTTTGACTACGCAAATGTTTGTAAAGGTGAACTTGTTGTGAATTTTGGTTTGGTTCTAGCAAAGGGGTTTAGATTTTTACTTCCATCACACTCAACTCTAACATGATAAACTTGGAAAATAGATGGGATGGAGTGGAATATGTATATCTTTCTATTTTTGCAATATGGACTCTGCATGAATTGAAAATTCATTTCCACACTAGCTTATAGGATTAAAAACTCTCAATTTGAAATACACAATAGAAATACAACATTGATGTTGTCTCTGAATACATGGTAAACAAGATTCCCATTCCAAAGTGAGATTTTGTTGCTCCACCCAAGATGATTGTAATTGGATCTTTTGATGTGTATAATCCTGGTGCTGAAGTTGATGAAATATAAGGATTTATTGCTGGTGGAAGCATACTGAGGGTATGATTTCTTTGAAATTACATAATTAATTCATTTATATTGGTATATGTTTTATATGTGTTTTGTACTTTGCCTCAACATTGTCCTCCTATTCTTGTGAGATATTAGAGGGAAAATGATTATTGTCTCTATTTATTTCTATGTTTATCATGTCATATGGTGTGTTGAAAATAAATAAATAAAATTGAAGTTCGTCCTAGAATTGTTGTCAAAGATGAAAGTGGAAACATCAAGTGCACACCTATATTATCAAGAATAATTTATTCTAAGAAAAATGAGTTGTAGTTTGTTATTCATGTAGGCCTTATTGGTGTGAGTGCAACAATATATCCCACACTAACATGTGCCGATAGTATCGTGAGGAAATTCCTTGGAAAAGATGGAGAGCTACCTGATGCATTTGTTGAGCTTGAGGTATATTTATTTATATATTAGTGTATTGGCTTGATGGATAGTGTTATCACTGAGAAATTTCCTATGGTCGTGGAAGGAAAATTCCAGAGGTAACCTCAAACCAAAATTTAGGCCAAAAACTAGCCTTTTCAATCAAAGGGGGCTCCCTTAACAAAATTACCACCCAAGGTCACCACAGAAGTAACTTTTCTTTCCAATACATTGGATAGATTTTTCAAAACATAAATCAAAAGAGGTTTTGAATTATAACTGGCAAGATCGGGAGAAAGAAATCATTTAGCAATGAAGTAATATAGATAAAGATATCCAGCTTTGCAGATAAAGGGGATGAGCAATCTCCGAATTAGAAGCGTCAGAAGGAAACAATTTTCAGTCATTAATTTCGCTATAATATGGTAGCATATTTCAAGAAAAACAAATCATTATATCAAAGAATCAAGCTATGGAATAATTTTAATGTAATATTAGATAGAAAAGTGTGAGCATTCAATTGCATGCATTTGGAGCACCATAGACGAATTCCAAATCATTTTTTTTAATTGAATACTAAGAAGAAACACATATAATGAAAATTCTGAGATAAAGATTAGACATGCACATAAAGAATACCACAAACTTATAATTAATGTCACAAGAATTTCTATTTCGGAGAGTAGTTCTAACTCTTTGTTCTATGCAAAATTGTATTAAAGATAAAAAAAATATTGTTCACAATTGCCTTCTTCTTTCTTTGGGATCCCACCCCCAATACATCATAAAATTCAAACTATATACAAAGTAGCTCCTTGAGTGAAAGATTAACAAATCACTTGTTACACAAAGTTCTTTTAACTAAATTCCTAATTTCTAGGAATCTAGTAACTGCAATATTTCTCTAAATAACAAGTTTTAAAGATCCATATGGCATGCGAGATGAGGTACTTGAACTGCTTCTTTGAAATGCGACACCTGTCCATCATTGATGTAATATGTATTTGGTCTTTTCAAACTTATCCATGGCTTTCCATTGCTCTTGGTTCAGGATGTTGTAGTCCATCATTTCCTTAACTGACACTTCCAATTCCGCGTACAAAGTATAAGAAATAGGTGGAAAATTACTTTGAGTAATAAAAAACTGATTAAATATTTCAAAATCATCTATTAATTTTTCAATGATGACTTTTCTAGTCATCGCTTTGGTTAAATACTCAAATTTAGAATGGTCCATACAACTGTGCACCAATAGATTATGATATTGTTCCTAAGAAATTAACCTGCCATCACCATCCCATAAGAGAGGAAGATCATCATCAAAGAGTTTTTGAAATGTTAGTTTGAAATCTGTAATTTTAATAAGCATATAATTTTTCTTTTCCTGTACAACTTTAACAAGATTATGCTTACTGATAAATATCCTAGCCCATAAAATAATGGCCAGTCTATCTCTAATTCCCATTTCGTGAATATCTTCATACACCAAAGTATTCAACAAATTAATGGCATTTTGTGTTGTATCCAGTGGCTTCTTATCCAAATTTTCATTAACCACCTTGCACCTTTGGAAGGCCATATCTACTATCAAGCTTTTATCATTAACATAATTCAAATAAGGTCTAAATTTATTAATTTCCATAGACAATGCATCCCAAATAAGATGCTTAGCTCCTTGTAATGGTGTCTTTCCTGTTACCTTTCTCTTTAAATTCATCGACCTTCTTTTGTAATTGCTTTTTTTCGTTCAAAACTTCATTCTTTTCTTCAATGTTCTGAGCCATTTCTTGTTTATGCCTAATATTGTCCTCTTTTAATTCCTTGATTTCCCCTTATCTTAATCTAATCTATGACATTGCAACATATATCTCCTCAGCAAGAGACTGGTTCATCTGGTCTTCATTATGAATCAAAGGCTAACTCATCAATTCTTCCAACACTTCCTCTTCTTCAATTCTTCCAACACTTCCTCTTCTTCCCTCTGATTTGTGTTCAAAACTGAAATCTGTAATATTAATCCTAACCTCTCAACTTCCCAAGCTTGATTTTCTTCTTGGAATTTCAAAACTTTATGTTTATAGTCCATCATCTCTTGAGGAATTTTCTCTTTTTCTTGCTGCAATACCGTCAATTCAGATAACTGAACATGTTGCACTCTCTTAACCTTTATATTTTTCTTGAGTGCTTGAATAGTGTTTTCTTTTTCTTCCAGCAAATTTTGTCATCTGAATATTATTAGGTCCAGTTCCTGAGGTTATGAGATATGTTTGTAACTTCTTAATTTGAACTGAACTTGCTTTATTTTCCACTTTTTCTTGTCTAAGTTGGTTTTCCAACTTTTCAATTACTGATTGCAATTTTGCAATTTTCAAAGGTGCTTTCAATAAATCGGAATATAATACATCACTAGTTTGTATATCAATTTAAATTTTATGAGGGACACTAATTTTATCTAACCTAAACTCCATCTCTGATAACTTTTCATCACTTACCACAACATTTATTTATTTATTTTTTAAGTAGGATTCCTCTTCCAAATCTTAGGGCCTTCTCTTCAGGCTTCAAATTCAGAAAAGTTGTTCATACCTGTAACTTAAATTTTGCAAAGGAAATGTAATACCCTGGTTTTGACCCCATGGTATTAAAATTGTACATGATGTATATATTGTATTTAAATCATGGCAAGGAGCTCAAGCCCAAGGCCCTGCCATTGATTTGGTGTTTTGTGTATCGGTGATCAAGGTTGATGCCGATGGGTATGGTGCTAGTCAGCCACAATATCTTTTGAGACATCATGTAAATATACAACTTAATAAAATACCACAACTAGCTATGCACTGCAACGTAAGAGATGGGGGCATGATTTCACAAGGAATTGGGAGGGGAGTTAGTCAAACTCCTGATCCAATAGGGTGAGACCATATGTTAATGGGGAAACCCATAAACCCTCAACTACCTTTTTGTCCTGCACTCAATCATTCAATTCTTCCAGAAGAGCGGTTGAGGCATTAATTCCTTGGGAAGAGCAAGGCATGGAAGTCGGTTTTGTGAATGAGCTAGCCTACAGACTAAGCTAGCCTATAGTATGGGGAATCCACATTCTTGCTTCTCAATCAAGTAATCACGTGGATGCGTGATGATACGTATTTCCTAAGTTGACCTGAATGATTTTGGATGTTATTCCATTCCATCATGATGCATTATGTTGTTCACTATCCAGAGTCACGTACGAGTTGTTCAACAGTGTTATCCTTGCGCAACAAGAGCTATAAGAGTACCGCTACGTGTTCTGCAGCATTTCTCATGTGTACAAGTGAACCCTGTTTCTCTTGTGTTACAGCGTGGTATGAAAACATGGTTGTCTGTGTTACAAAGTGGAGCCCTGTGTTGTTGTGCCTCCTTGTGGTTTGTTGTTATGCGTGCCCTGGTTTGGGTCTGAATAGGATGGAAGACATAGGAGTGGAAGAGATGCCGAATGGGATTGATAAACCTAGTGCAGAGAGGAACCTCACAAAAAGATAAGAGTGGCCGGTGAATCTTCTATGCACACCTTGAAGAGCACTGGAAGGGAAGGCATAGCCCGAGGGACTGTGTAGCAGAGAAGGGGATGCTTCCTTGTGTTGGGTGTGTAGGTATTGTGTATTCCAGGCCAGATAGATCTTGTGGAGGTGTCCCTAGATCTTGAATGAGCCACTGTCTTAGCCATTATTCCTTTCCACTTCCTTAGAATCCTTATAAACCCAAAGGTATATTAGATTGGCTAACATCCTGATAAACCCAAATGTATATTGGTTTGGTTGGGTAGTTTGATAAACCCAATCATATATTGGCTTGGTTGAGCAACCTGATAAACCCAACGGTGAGTTGGCTTGGTTGTGTCTTGTTGTGCATTTGTCCATGTGTGACCCTTGATTGGACAACCTGATAAACTCAACAGTTAGTTGGCTTGGCTGAGGATCCTGATAAACCCAGCAGTGGGATGGCTTGGTTGAGTAGCCTAATAAGCCCATCTGTTAGTTGGTTTGGCTGGTCCTTAATGTGAATGTTGGCTTGATTGATTGCAGTCTAATAAAACCAACTATTCTTGGCTTAGATGAGTAGACTGATAAACCCAGTAGTGTATTGGTTTGTTTTCCTGCAACTTGATAAACCCAATTGTGTATTGGCTTGGCTAGATAGTTTGATAAACCCAATTGTAGGTTGGATTTACTGTGCTTGATATGTCTGGCTATGTGTGAGCCTGTTGTCCCCTATTTCCTTGTGGAAATCATGCTCATCTTGGGGGTGGAATTTGTGTTGATAGATTGATGAATACAAGTAGCCTATGGTTGGGTGGAACATTACAGTGACATAGCTAGTTGCAAGACAACTTCATCTTCAGGATAAGTATTCTCTATTGTATTATTTCCGCAATGTATTTGCTTATGAATATACTGATTATGTTGAATCATTATTAATGAATTAAGTAGAGTTTAATGTTGCTAAATGTCCCTGCATTTTACATCTACATATGTTTTTGGTTTCAATGTATTTTGCTTAAGTCCATGAAGACCAGAAGCCTGGTTATAGAGGAAAAATGTTGGTTTTCCACACCCCGAAATCTTCCCGTGGAAGGTAGAAGGTGGGAGGTGGAAAGAGAAGATGAAACAAGGTAGAATGTTGGTTTTACGCACCCCAAAATCCGCCCGCAGAAGGATAAAGGAAGGAGGTGGAAAGAGAAAGAGCAACAAGGTAGAATGTTGGTTTTTCGCACACCAGAATCCTCCTGTGGAAGGTGGAACGCGGAAGCGGAAAAGAGCTAAAATGTCTAAGGAAAAGTGTAGATTTATGCACCCTAAAGCCCGCTTGTGAAAGGCGGGAGGCAAGAGTCGAAAATTAGAAAACCAAAAGATAAACGAGACCAAGTGTTGTTTTTCTGTGATCCGAAGTCCACTCGTGGAATGCGGAAGGAGGAAAGTAGAAGGTGAACAAATGAAGGTGTTGTTTGTTAAGATTTTGATTCCTGAGTTCCACAGCGGAAGGAAGAAAGGAAGAATGCGGAAGGTGGAATGTGGTTAAATGATTCCGTCAAATGATGAGTTTCCATTCTCTAGTTCCGCAGTGGAAGGCGGAAGGCAGAAAGTGGTTAAATTATTCCGTCAAATGTTGAGTTTCTGATTCCTGAGATCTGTTGCGGAAGGCGGAAAGGAGGAAGGAGTAAGGCGGAAGGAGGAAGGCGGAAAGTGGTTGAGTGAATCCATCGCACATTATGTTTCCCATTCCCAAAATCCACAGCAGAAGGCGGAAGGAGGAATGTAGAAGGCAAAGTGCGAAAAATTCGGGTTCAGTGTGGAAATGACCTTTCCGGTAACAGAGTGGATCTGTTGATGATGGAATGACTGTTATAGTGGGTTTTGAGCCTAAGAATGAATGTTAAAGGATGTTACATGACCCATGTCTGTGTTAAAGAGAAAGAAATAAAAAGTTTTAAATTATTCTGCATATCAGTTAGGTGTATGGGCACCAGGTCCATGGACATGATGGTATATCAAAGAAGGAATAACAGTCACATTCTCCTCCAAGACGAGAGGGGATGTGACATTGCGGTATCAGAGCTATTAGTTACAACATTGGTCCTAGATGGGCCAAGTGAATAGTTTCTAGAGCGATTGGTTTCCATAACACAACTAACTGTGTGTTTAAATTCTGAAATCGTTATGCAACTAACAATATGTTTATTAACACATTTTTGCAGAGGCATAGTGCAGTTGGAAAAAAAATTGGTTTTGGCTCAGCCATGAGAACCTACAACATGAATGATGCACATGATCCCTATGAATTCAAGGCAAATGCTATGGGGGAAAACATTCGAGTTGGAAATGTTGAAACATAATCCAATGGAAGGAGATATCAAGGGACTCCACCAGATATTGCAGCTAGCATGAGAATCCTAAGGATGGGATTGCAAAGTTGCAGAGAATACAATGAAAGAATGATTAAAGATCAGGAAGAGAAGAATCAGCTAAACGCATCCATACTGCATAGTTTGGAAGACATCCAAAGGTAGATGAACTCTGGGAATCAAGCAGTAAATCTAGAAGGAGGTTAGAGCAGTTCTAGAAGAAGAAAAAGGTCTTCTAGTGGATTATCTGACTCTGAAGGATCCACTGGGGGTTCAATCTCTTTTTCTCACATGAATAAGAGAAATGGGCGTTATCGAAACATTTCATGTAATGAATTTAAGAAGGCAAGGCCTCCTACCTTTAATGGTGAGGTAAAATATGGTCAAGAAGCTAAATCTTGGCTTCTTGGGATGAAAAATTATTTCCAAGTCCAAGACTACTCAAGGAAATATGAAGGCCAGGGTAGCCATATTCAATTTGAATGGAAGAGAATCTATATGGTGGGAGCAACTCAAGAAAGTGAAGAAGATCAATGACATAAATATCGTGTGGAAGCAGTTCAAGAAGTATTTCAAGCAGAAGTACCTCTTTGATAGGTACTATGATGACAAGATTAAAGAGTTCCATGAGCTGAAATTTGGACAACTGATCATGGAAGAATATGCAAATAAATTCTTGGAGTTGTTGAGGTATGTCAGATACATCAGGGTTGATAAAGTGAAAATTCAGCATTTTCTGAGTGGGTTACCTCAGTCATATAAATATAGGATTGATTTTGATGAACCTAGAACTCTAGAAGAGGTGATAAGGAAGGCCAAGTATTGCTACAATCAGAACAAAGGAAAACTAGATTACCATAAGGCATGTAAGGACAAGAAGAATGAGAAGTTTGACCCAAGAAAGAAAGGTTTCAAACCCTCTAATTTTTTAAATCAGCTAATGCATCCATCACAATTTGTGACTAATCCATACAGAGTGATGGGAGACATGCCAAGGGATCCAATAGAACTACTCCAATGTTGGGGATATGGAGGAAACCATATGCCTAGGAATTGTACACATGAGAATGGGTATGTAAGTCAATCTCACAACATTCAAGGAGATGAAACGGTGGGTGAAGTAGCAAGGACCATCCCTAGAATCTATGCAGTGCTAGAGGACTTCCAAGAAGATCATCAATCAACTGTGGTTGAAGTTGAAGGTAAGATTGCTGAGCAATTTGAATCTGTTTTGTTTGACCATGGATCCACTCACGGTTATATCACTCCTAGAATTGTTGAGATTTTTTCTTTTAAGAAGTTAAAGAATAGAAAATCATGGTTAGTTCATCTAGCCACTAGAGCCAAGAGAAAAGTTAGTGAAGTGGTAGAAAACTGTCCATTAGTCATGGATGGGTTAGTCACTTATGCAAACTTGAATGTTCTGCCACTTAGTTCCTATGATATTCTCATTGGAATGGATTGGTTAGAAGCACATAGTGTTAATATTGACTGTTACAACAAGACATTTGAATATATGGATGAAGAAGGAAAACCAAGGGTTGTAAGAGGCATTCCAAAGGTGATTTTTGTTAGGCATATTTCAGCGATGCAGCTGAATAATTTCTTTAGGAAAGGTTGTAGATTGTATGCAGCCCATGCTTTGGAGGCAACAGAGAATGAAACTCCTAGGTTGGAGGAATTTCATGTATTGCAAGAATTCATGGATGTTCTCCTGATGATATTTCATGACTTCCTCCAAAGAGAGACATTGATTTTACAATTGACCTTGTGCCTGGAGCATCACCCGTGTCCAAGACACCCTACAAGATGAGCACACCAAAATTGTCAGAGCTAAAAATGTAGTTGCAAGAGTTGTTGGAAAAGAAGTATATCAGGCCAAGTGTGTCCCCGTGGGGAGCACCAGTTCTGTTTGTGAAAACAAAAGATGGTACACTTAGGTTATGTATCGATTACAGACAGCTGAATAAGGTTACTGTGAAGAATAAATACCCTTTACCCCGAAGTGATGAAATTTTTGATCAAATGAGAGGAGAAAAGGTATTCTCAAAGATTGACTTGAGGTCTAGTTACCATCAGGTAAGAATCAAATATGAAGATATTCATAATACAACCTTCAGAACAAGGTATGGACACTATGATTTTGTAGTGGTACCATTTGGTCTCACAAATGTACCAACTACATTTTTGTGTCTCATGAATAGTGTTTTTAGCAAGTATCTGGACAAGTGTGTTCTTGTCTTCCTTGATGGCATTCTTATTTATTCCAAGACCGAAGAAGAGCATGAAGAACATTTGAGACTAACATTGCAATATCTAAGGGAGCATAAGTTGTATGCAAAGTTGAGCAAATGTGACTTTTATAAAGATAAAATTCATTATTTGGGTCACATTATCTCAGAGGAGGGCATATCTATGCACCCTGAAAAGATTGAGGCCATTATGAATTGGCCAACCCCAAGAAATGTGACAGATGTGAGGTCTTTTATGGGACTTGTAGGATACTATAGGAGGTTCATTGAAGGATTCTACAAGGTTGCACATTCAATCACTTCTTTGCAAAAGAAGGGGATAAAGTTTGAATGGACACCAATATGTGAAGAAAGCTTCCAGCAGTTGAAGAATATTCGTACAAGTGCACCAATTATGAAAATTACAGACCTAGAAAAAGACTTTGTGGTGTGTACAGATGCATGCAATCAAGGACTTGGAGGAGTTCTTATGTAAGAAAACCACGTCGTATTCTATGAGTCCAGAAAGTTGAGGGAGCATGCAAAGAACTATGCTACTCATTATTTAGAACTGGCAGTGATAGTACATGCTCTCAAGATGTGGATGCATTACTTAATGGGAAGAAAATTTGAGCTAAGGACAGACCATTGTGGTCTGAAATACTCGTTTGATCATCCTACTCTAAATTCTAGGCAACCCAGTTGACTGGAGTTTTTGTCTGAGTTTGATTTTTAAATCAAACACATAAAAGGAAAATCAAACAAGGTGGTTGATGCACTCAACAGGAAGGTGCATGAAATACATGTGGCATCTCTTAGTATTTCCCAAGTAGATTTGAGGTAGCAAATTGTTAATCATAGTATTGTTGAGGATGAAATGTATGTGCAGATAAAGGACAAGTTGCAGCAGCAAAGCCTTGAAAAGAAGTACGAGGGATATAAATTGGAAGAAGATGAAATTATTACCTATAAGAATAGAATTTATATTCCAAATGTGGCAGACTTGAGGAGAATTGTTATGGATGAAATCCATCAAGCTCCATATTTTGGTCACCCAGGATATCAGAAAACAATTGCTATAGCCAAAAAGCAGTATTTTTGTCCAGGAATGAAAAAGGACATTACTGAGTACATTTGTAGGTGCATGAAATTTCAGCAGGTGAAAGTTGAGCATCAACACCCATCAGGTTTATTGCAGCCTTTTCCAGTCCCGGAATGGAAATGGGAAGTTCTTTCCAAGGATTTTATTACAGGATTGTCGATGACTATGAGACAACATGATTCCATCATGGTTGTTGTGGAAAATTTGACAAAGGAATCACATTTTATACTGGTCAAGTCCACATAGAAGGCTGTTGCCATTGCAAAAATCTTCATGAAGGAGATTTTCAGATTGCATGGATTTACTAAGGCAATAATCTCTGACAGGGATACCAAGTTTACTTCCAATTTTTGGAAATGTCTATTTGCATATTTGGGTATGAAGTTGAACTTCAGAACTGCCTACCATCCTCAAACTAATGGGAAAAAAGAGGGAGAGTGAACCAGGTGCTTGAAGACATGCTTCGCATGTATGTGATGGACAAACCATCCAAGTGGGAGGATTATTTACACTTGGTATAATTTGCCTATAATAATGGACAACAAGCATCATTGGGAAGGAGTTCATACGAAGCTCTTAATGGAAGAAGGTGTAGGACACCAGTGACTTGGGATAATCCAGCGAACACAATTGTGCTTGGTCCAGAATTGCTCAAGGAAATGGAGCAAGTGGTTGCTAAGATTAGGCAGAACCTAAAAGCAACTCAAGATAGACATAAATGCTATGTAGATAAGCATAAAGTGCATAGAGATTTCAGTGTTGGGGATCATGTTTACCTTAGAGTGAGGCTAAGGAAGAGTTCCTTGAATCTTGGAAGTTGTGCCAAGCTGTCACCTAGATATTGTGGGCCTTTTGAAGTGCTTGAAAGAATAGGGCTAGTTGCATATAGAATTGCATTTCCTTCTAGCACTAGAGATCATAATGTTTTTCATGTGTCTTTGCTTAAGAAATATTTACATGATCCTAACCATGTGATAAATTGGGATGTGGTTTAGGTGGAACCCGAGGGAGAGTTCCAAATTGAGCCATTGCACATCCTCGACAAGAAGGTCACAGTGCTCCGGAATTGAGTCATTGGACAGGTCAAGGTGTAGTGGAAGCACTATGGTCCTGATGAGGCTACATGGGAGCAGAAGGATGCCATGCGATTGGCACATCCATTTTTGTTCAATTTTTCATAGCATTGAGGACATTGCTAATGTAAGAGGGAGGGGAATGTAATACCCCAGTTTTGACCCCATGGTATTAAAACTGTACATGATGTATATATTGTATTTAAATCATGGAGAGGAGCTCAAGGCCAAGACCCTGCCATTGATTTGGTTTTTTGTGTATCGGTGATTAAGGTTGATGCGGATGGGCATGGTGCTAGCTAGGAACAATATATTTTGAGACATCATGTAAATATACAATTTAATAAAATACCACAACTAGCTATGCATTGCAATGTAAGAGATGGGGGCATGATTTCACAAGGAATAGGAAGGGGAGTTAGTCAGACTCCTAAGCTAATAGGGTGATACCATATTCAATGGGGAAACCCATAAAACCTTAAATACCTTTTTGTCCTCTACACTCAATCATTCAATTCTTCCAAAAGAGCGGTTGAGGCAGTTAATGCCTTGGGCATGGCATGGTGGTCGGTTTTGTGACTGAACCAGCCTGCACTCTGGGGAATCCACATTCTTGCTTCTAAAGTAATTAAGCACATGTATGCATGCCAAACCGTCTTTCCTAAGTTTCCCCGAATTCTTTTGGATGCTATTCCATTCCATCTCGATGGATTATGTTGTTCACTATCTAGAGTTGCGAATGAGTTGTTCAACAGTGTTATCCTCACACAACAAGAGCTAGCAGAGTATTGTTACATATTCTGCAGCATTTCTCCTATGTACAAGTGAAGCCTATTTCTCCTGTGTTACAGAGTGGTATGCAAACCTAGTTTTCTGTGTTACGGAGTGGAGCCCTGTGTTGTTGTGTCTCCTTGTGGTTTGTTGTTATGTGTTCCCTAATTTGGGTCTGATTAGTATGCAAGACTTAAGAGTGGAAGAGACGTCGAATGGGATTGATAAAACTAGTGCAAAGAGGAACCTCACAAAAATATAAGAGTGGCTAGTGAATCTTCTATGCACACCCTGAAGATCACTAGAAGGGAAGGCATAGCCCGAGGGATTGTGTAGCAGAGAAGGGGATGCTTCCTTGTGTTGGGTGTGTAGGTATTGTGGATGCCATGCTGGATATATATTGTGCAGGTGTCCCTAGCTCTTGAATGAGCCACTAGATTAGCAATTATTCATTTCCATTGCCTTAGCATCCTGATAAACCAAAAGGTAGATTGGCTTGGTTGACAGCCTGATTAACGGGTAACCTGATAAACCCAATCATATATTGGCTTGGATGAGCAGCTTGATAAACTCAATGGTGAGTTGTCTTGGTTGTGTCTTATTGTGCATTTGGCCATGTGTGACCCTTGGCTGGATAGCCTGATAAAACCAACAGTTAGCTGGCTTGGATAAGGAACATGATAAACCTAGCAGTGAGATGGCTTGGCTGAGTAACCTGATAAACCCATCTGTTAGTTGGCTTGGCTGGTCCTTAATGTGAATGTTGGCTTGAATGCTTGCAGTTTGATAAACCCAACTATTACTGGCTTGGCTAAGTATCTTGATAAACCCAACAGTGTATTGGATTGTTTGCTTGTAGCCTGATAAGCCCAATTGTGTATTGTCTTAGCTGGAAAGTCTGATAAACCCAACTATAGGTTATCTTGATTGTGCTTTATATGTTTGGCTATGTGTGAGACTCGTGTTCCCTAGTTCCTTGTGGAAAACATGCCCAACTTGGTGGTGGTAGTTGTGTTGAGAGATTGATGAACACAACTGGCCTATGGTTGGGTGGAACGTTGCAACAACATAGCTAGTTGCAGGACAACTTCATCTTCAAGATAAGTATTCTCTATTGTATTATTTCTGCAATGTATTTGCTTATGAATATATTGATTATGTTGAATGCTTATTAATGAATTAAGTAGATTTTATTGTAGTTAAATTTCCCTGCATTTTGCATCTGCATATGTTTTTGGTTTCAATGTATTTTGATTAAGTCCATGAAGGTTGGAATCCTGGCTACAAAAACAGAATGTTGGTTTTCCGCACCCCAAAATCCGCCTGCGAAAGGAGGAAGGCGGGAGGCGGAAAGAGAAGCTAAAACAAGACAGAATGTTGGTTTTCTGCACCCCAGAATCTATCCGCGGAAAGCAAGAGGTGGAAAGAGAAAGAGAAACAATGAATACTATTGGTTTTCCACACCTAGGAATCCACCTGCGGAAGGTGGAATGTGGAAGCAGAAAAGAGCCGAAATTTCTAAGGTAAAGTGTATATTTCCGCACCCCGGATCCCACCTACAGAAGGCGGGAGGTGGGAGTTGGAAAACCGAAAGAGAAATGAGACCAAGTGTTGGATTTCTGCAATCCAAAGTTTGCTTGTGGAATGCAGAAGGCGGAAGGTGAACAAATGAAGTTTTCCTTTGTTAAGTTTCCGATTCCCAAGTTTCGCAGCAAAAGGAGGAAAGGTGGAATGTGGTTAAGTGATTCCGTCGAATGATGAGTTTTTGATTCTCGAGTTCCACAGCAGAAGGTGGAAAGACAGAAGGTGGAATATAGAAAGTGGTTAAATGATTTCGTCGAATGTTGAGTTTCTGATTCTTGAGATCCGCAGTAGAAGGTGGAAGGAAAAAAGTGGTTGAATGACTCCATTGTACATTATGTTTCCAGTTCCTAGACTCCGCAGTGGAAGGCGGAAGGGGTAATGTAGAAGGCGGAGTGTGGAAAGGTCAGGTTCAATTCGGAAATGACCTTTCTGGTTACAGAGTAGATCTATTGATGGCGAAACGACTGTTACAGTGGGTTTTGACCCTAGTAATGAATTTTAAAGGATGTTACATGACCCATGACTATGTTAAAGAGAAATAAATAACAAGTTTTAAATTATTTTTCATATCATTTAGGTGTATGGGAACCGGGTTCATGGACATCGTGGTATATCAGAGCAAGATTACTAGTCACGTTCTTCTCCAAGGCGGGATGGGACTTGACATGAAATGTACAATGTCTATATATAATAAAATTTCTAGACCTTCATTTAGAGTAATGTTTCAAATACCTCTCGTTTACTGTGCCTCTAGCCAATACTTATCCATCCAAATCATGTAATATGAATGCATTGTTTCTTCGAAAAGAAGCTATTGTATACGGTCCCTTCCAAAGATAATCAAACTAGTTAGCATCATCTTCGTTTCTAGAATCCCATTTTAAAACTAAATCACCAATTTGAAAGTCTTTAGGTTTAGCTTTATTATTGAAGTGTTAGAATAGTAATCCATCATTAGTACCTTAGTTACACTAATTAGTCAATTTTATTGCTTTCTAAGCTTTAATACACTATGAGGTGGACTAGGGGTGCTTTGGTGGACTAATGTCATGTCAAACTGGGGCTTTCACACCCACATGAGCACTCCAGCCCAATCAACTAGACGCATGTGCACCCTCATCATTGCTAGCTCATTCCCATACATTGGATGTGGTCAACCAAGTTGACTTGGAGCGCTAGAGTGGGAGTTTTCCCATTTTTGGCCTGGTTTTGTGCATTAAATGCTACATTGAGACTCTAAAACACCCATATTTCCACACCCACATTGTCCAAGGTGTAATAATTGATCCACATCACTTCATCCTTATCCACTCATCAATTCGTAGCTGTTTGGGTTGAGTTGGGACGTGATTGGCCCACCTAGTGGGGTTTGATGCCAATTTGGAAATTTTGGGTTGTATTCTCACAATTGGCTTACAAAGTCTCACGAAGCTCTTATGATGTACTATATACTTTATAATAACAAGTTTTATTCTTAGAAAGTTTAGAATTATCGTGTTTATGTTCACATTGTGTATGTAATTTTACTTCTCATTTGATGGTTTTTGCTAATTCTTTTGATTCATGAGCTTCACTAATGATATTAGATTCTCCCGTAGTTCAAATTTCTCACATCGTATTAGAGCCAGTTGGATATTTTTGAGTTGCAGATCAATTCAGGGTGATTTGAGCTGCATTTTTAGTGGAGTTCCATATAAAATTGAATTGTGTTTTGCTAAACATCCGAAAAATTTCTTCATCCGGTAAAATGTTTATTTATACAGGGCTTAACCACTTTGTTTGGACTAAATTCGAAACCCAAATAATTTCATAAGTGGTGGATTTCATGTGGCTATGACAAGTTGGATAAAAATTTTAAGGCACAAACCCTAGCAACATACCAACAATTTCTAACCTAAAACCTTGCTTCTCTTCACTATTATCTCATTGTTCAGGTAGAGATGAGAGATGAGCCAACAAGCTCTCGTTTTTTTTTTTTCGGCCTCCGAAGCTTTGTTGTGTTTTCAATTTGAGAGAGGCGTTTCATAGTCTGGAACTATCTGCCCTTGTCGAAGTGGCCTCAAACGTGGCGTTTGATAGTTCTACCCTCCTTTCTTCTCGCCATAGTTTGTGAAAAAAAGAGTTGTTTTTGTTTACGGTTTTTGAACCGAGGTTTTCCTTTGAAGGTAAAAGTTTTTCCTGAGAGGGTTTGTTTATAAATCTAAGCAAGGCGGTGAGTTCAAGCTACAAGGTAAACTACTTTTTCCCAAACCCTGGTATTTTATTTCTTATAAGAATTTTAAAGAAGTAACTATCATAACAATAACTAAAAACTATTGTTCGTTCAATGTGGCCACATGTGAATACTCTTCGACATACGTCTGGAGGTGGAGATAAATACCAGTGAAGAAAAATCGGGGTTCAAGCTCTTCTCTATTTTTTAGGTGCTAGCACACAACTCGGGTAAGCATTGGCTTCGCACCAGAGGTTCCTCTTTCAGTAAAGATGGTTGTAGCCGTAAAATCGTGGGTGTGAGAAAAATGAATTCGTTTATTGAAATTTTTCACGGATGTGTTTTACTATTTTAATGCCTTGATAAATTAAAAAATCCTTATGGCTTGTTTGTTTTACAACCCTTGGCATTTATGTAAAAGGGCTCGGCTCACAGTTTTAAAGGGTAAAATAAAATCTTACCTTAGTGATTTTTTTTATAAGGTGTTTCCAACAAAAAAAAAAAAAAAATGGTCTTATAAACAATATTTAGCCACGATTTTGAATTTTTACGGCGTTTAGTTAAATCTCTGTTTGATTACATTAAGAAACTGTATAAAGGAAATATTTAGGGTTTGAAAGAAAATAATAATGTTTTGTTTTAGGCCATAAGCTTTAAATAATACTCTGTTTATAATTTGTATTTTAAAGTAAAAACCTAAAAGTATTAGTTTAAACCTTATGTAAGAGAATTACTCTTACGGGTTTCGAAGCCTTGACCTCTAACTGAGGAATCCGTGTTAATTAACCTGGGTTTATATTGTTTAAAAACTATACTAGAGAAAAATCCTAAATAAAATTTCATTTGGAAATACATAAATCTTTGCGGCTGTAAATGAATAATTAATTACATCTATTTTACCCTAAATCGTTTGTAAGTAATTCTAGTTCTTTTATTTTTATTTTTATTATTAGCAACCTAAAATATTTCTGCAGTATATCTAATTATTTAAGTAACTTATATCTATTTTTGTAACTTATATTTCTTTATGTGGCGTATATCTATTTATGTAACTTATTATTTATTGCCACAGGTGTAAAGAGATGAATTAGAGTAATACTAACCATTAACATCCATAATACTCTAATTAAACTAGGTATCAACATATGACGTTGTTTCTAGTTAAGAAATAAAGGATAACCTACTAATTTTCTTACTATAAACATTCTGGGTAAGTAGTAACATTTAATTTAATTTACCTACTGTACTAGAGTATTATATCTTTGGATATGTGGAAAAATACAACAAGGGATATTTATCCTCCAAACAAAATATTCTAACCCTAAATCATTCATTCAGATATACATTTAACCAGAAATTATTTACCTTTAAATAAGAAGAGATTACATAGTAAAAATAATAATTTATACAACCATTTAAATAAATCAACTCATAATTTCACCCATTCCAGTTCTTTTTCTTGCATAAGGTAAAATAAAATAACATTTAGAACCTGAAAAATGGTAGAGGAGACAACAGCCTAAGGAACCCGTTCCACCCAACCAATTCCTGAAAATAGCTTAGTGGCTAGTCTTAGGACCCTCGAGCCTGTCCACTCATCCACTTGGTTGAAAGCACTAGGTGAGAGGATGGGATATAAAAACCCTGCAACTCCACAAAATTATTCAGCAGTAATACTTATGCCTTCTGTGGTAAAGAGCTCAGCAAATTAGTTGCACTAGTTCTGTAATCAACTTTCACACTCAAAACCACTTCTGCGTTTTACCCCTCGATCGAATTTCTTGTGCAAACTTTTCACTCCAGGAAATTCACAAGTAAAAGATTGAACAAGCACCTGCTGAATTCGATGGGTAATTATAAGCATGCCTAGGTCTTTTGGTCAGTTTTTCATTCAATGATCCACCTGCTCTTGTTCCACTTTCTTGGGGAACATGACCATAAAAATAGGAAAGTTGCCTCCTGCAACAGCTAGAAGTGGTTTGAGAATGCTTCCAAGTGTCAATATTTTATCACCCCAGTCTATTCCACCTAGTGGCCAGTAGACACTCATTTAACAACCTCCTTAAGTTGTCGTCTCATCTTTTATTTATTAATTTAATAAAATATTCAGGATAATTAATTACAATCATACTTGACCCCACTTGGTCAATAATCATAAACTTTACAATTAAATTAAAATATAATGTCTTCATAAACATAATTTTTTTTTGCAAATTTGGGATATGTGACATACACACCCCCTTAAGTATAACATCGTCCTCAATGTTATTTTATTCATTGTCCTCAGAGCTGCCCTGGAACAGAATTAGATATGTTTCCCACATATGAATCTCCAATTCCCAGGTTGCTTCTTCTGGACTAAGGTGCTTCCATTGCACCTTCACCTGCCCAACGGTGTGATTCCGAAGCAAGATCTCCCTCTTGTCGAGGATACAATTCGGTTCCACCAGAAAATTTCCTTCGGGTTTCACCTACACATCATTCCAATTTATAACATGAGTAGGATCATGTACATATATTTTTAAAATAGAGATATGAAAAACATTATGAACTTTTAGATTTGGTGGTAAAGATATTTGGTATGCCACCTGTCCAATTCTGGACAATATTTTGAAAGGTCCATAGTACCTGGGTGCCAACTTAGCACAACTTCCTAACTTTAAAGAACTCTTTTTAGGTTTTACCTTTATAAAAACATGTTCGCCCACCAAGAACTATTTTTAAGTTCATTTAAGATCTGCTTGAATCTTCTGTCGGTCTTGTGTAACCTTCAAATTACCATATACTTGCTTCACAATTAACTCCATCTCCTTTAATAGCTCAGGTCCTAGTACTAACCTGTCAACTGGGTTACTCCATGAGATGGGAGTATTGCATTTTCTGCCATATAGAATTTCAAATGGGCTGTATTTTGCTAAAGCTTGGTAGTGGTTGTTATATGCAAACTTAACTGAGTGTAAGTTGTCCTCCCACTTACTTGGTTGTTCTCTAGCATACATCCTTAGCATATCTGCCAATGTTTGATTTACTCTTTCAGTATTTCCATTCGTCTATGGATGAAAAGATGTACTGAAATTTAAAGTAGCATTCAAACCTTTAAACAACGATTTCCGAAAATTCCCCGTAAACTTAGGGACTCTGTCAGATATTATAACTTTCAGTATCCCATGTAAACGAAATCTTTGTTTCATAAATATTTCAGCAATATTAGTAGCCTTATGAGTAGTCTTTACTGGTATAAAATGGGCTGCTTTACTGAGTTTGTGAACGTCTACCATTATCGAATCATTCTAATTCTGATTTCTAGGTAAACTTGTAATAAAATCAAGACTTGTTATTTCCCATTTCCAGCTAGGGATTGGTAACGGCTATAACAAACCGACTGGATGCTGATGTTCAGTCTTAACTTGTTGACATTCAAAAACCTAGCAATACGTTCTTCCAACTTTTTCTTCATATTCGGCCAAAAATAATCTTTTTGCAACATGGTTATTGTCTTTTGATAGCCAGGGTGTCTTGAGTAGGGAGTCTTATGTATTTCATTTAAAATAAACAACTTAATTTTAGGTACATTAGGTATATACAACCTATCTTTATAAATTATTAACCCTTTTTCATTTAGACTGTAACATGTAATTAAACTTTCACTTACATTTTCTGCCACTTTAGCTTGTAATTTCAGATAATTTTCATCCAATTTTACTCCTTGTTCAAGTTGATTTTCTAAATCTGTTTTATAAGTACTGATTGCTGCCACAAAATTCAATCTTGCATTCCTACTCAAAGCATCATCTACTTTATTTTCTTCTCCCTTGATATGTTGGATCTCGAAATCATCTTAATATGGAAACGGGTATCTATTCTTAATAGTCATCTTATTAAGATGACGGTAATCAATGCATAAGGGTAGGGTACCGTCCTTCTTTTTAATGAAAATGACAGGTGCTCCCCAAGGAGACACGCTTGGTCTTATATACCTTTTTATCAATAATTTCCTTTAATTACGATTTTAGTTCATTAAGCTCCAAGATATTCATTTGGTAAGGAGCTTTTGAGTTAGGCACTGCACTGGGCACCAACTCAATAGTGAAGTCTAGTTCCCTTTTCGGAGGGAGTCCTGGAATTTCCTCTGGAAATACATCTGAATGCCCCCTCAGGATTGTGATATCTTCTAATTTTAGTTTATCTTCATTATTAATATGTTATTCATCAGTTACAGTTACAACAAAATATTTACATCCTTTTTCAAACAACCCTCTTTAGTTGCAAGGCAGAAATTTGTCTGATTGTTGTTTTCCTAGGAATTCCCGTTACGTTTACTATTTCTCCTTCATTATTTACACATGTAAAAGTTTTATCAAAATATTTCAAGACTACTTTATGTTGTTCTAACCAGTCCATTCCAATTAACACGTCATTAAATCCTAACGAAAGTACATTTAGCTTTACAAATTTTTCAAACTGATTCATAAATAAAGTACAATCTTTCACAAAATTAATTATTTTTCTTTTTGCTCCTATAGCTAATTCAACCAACCATGACTTTGTAAATTTATCTACTAAACTGGGAGAAACATAAATCAGGCTAGCCCCTGGTTCAATTAAGATAGAAATGGGTTTTTGGTTCAGCATACCTTTTACTTCCACCATGGAAGTTTGATAATCAGCCTCCCTGTTTTCCAACGCCGCATTGATCTTGGGTATCCCTCTTGCTAAGTCACCAACCGTCATTTATTCCTGCACTGTATGAATGTTGCTGATGGTCTTCTTTCTGTTAGGACAGACTGATGCGTAGTGAGGTCCATTACAATCCCAACATTTTATCGGCTCTTTACGTTCGTTATTTTTAGTGTAGTTGCTGTGATTATTAATAGTTTCTTTATTTCTAGGGCCATTAGGGTTTGAATGTGAGTTACTTTTATTTCCTTGAAAACTTTTATTAGGAAAGTTGCGTGCATTATTATTTCCAAAATCTCAATTAGGTGTGAAACCCTTCTTTTTATGTTCAAAATTATTAGACCTCTTGGCTTTCCAGTTTGGCATATTTTTCCTTTTTCGGTTATGCTCATAGCAGGAATTTTCTTTTCGCATAGCCTCTTTAAGGGTTTTTGGGTTATCATATTCAATTATGTCTTTAATGTGAAAAGTAAAACAACTCAAAAACCACTGCACCTTGGGTTCCTCATCAACAATGTAAGGCACGTAACGTAGTAAACTTAAAAATTTACTGTTTAACTCCTTCATATTCATAATTCCCAACTTCAGTTCATAGAACTCTTTAGCTCGCTCTTCATAATACTGTTTTGACAGAAACTTCTTTTTAATGTATTTTTTAGAGGTACTCCAGTTTAGATTCTTTTCCTTTATGCCTTTTACTCGTTTTAAGTCCTGCCACCAGATGTATGCTTTTCCAATTAAGTTATATTTGGCTATTCTAGCTTTTAACTGAATGGAGTAATTATAAATTTGAAAATACTTTTTCATTCCAGACAACCATGCTTCGGCTTCCTATCCTTTCTCTGTTTCACCATTAAAATTTGGGTGTTTAATCTTTTTAAATTCTCCAGAAATCTCCTCATAGGGATTAAATTTCATTTTTCTAGAATGATAATTATCCTCACCGCTGTCACTGGAATACTGGCGATCCTTCCTGTGTGAGTCACCATAAATGTCAGAGGATGAACTACTTTCAATTTTAGAATGTTTAGAATTTTTACTTTTATGTTGGTAGAACGTATTATCAGATCCGATCTGTTTATCCTTCCCTTCACTCTGAAATTTTTCTAATAGTATTTGGCTCAGCTCCTCTTGAACTCTTAGAATTCTTTCATTTTCTTTTTTAACTGTTTCCATTTCAATTTTTAATTCCTTAATGGTTTGTAGCAGTTTTGATGAATTATTAGTTATTTCTTCCTTAACAGGTTCTCTTCTAGAATTACTTTGTTCATTTAATGGGGACCCTTCATCTGCATATTCTTCAAGTCCTTCCATACCTGCAATTCAAGTTCAGAAAATTTTTCTGACAACAACATTTTAAAAATAATAAATTAGTATGCATGAATTTTATTTACTATTTGTTTACGTGAGTTGAGCCGCTTCAGGCCTAGTGTCTGAACGTGTGCTCTGATACCATATGTAACACTCCAAAATTTCGTAAAAATTTAAAAATTTTCTTTGCGACAATTAATGTTTAAAACATTGCATAAGAGGGTAACTTAACCCCTCACATTTATCATTCTAAAATATCTAAATCTAGATACTACAACAAAATCATTTATTAATTTATAAATAAATTCATTACTAACAACATACAAAAGAAAGTATTGCAAGGTCGGTCTAAAATGAGTCTGAGATGGAGTGTATTGAGTTTAACTGTTTAAGTTTCTAGTAAAAGCAAGATTTTCATTAAATTGTTCTTCTTGTCTTACTGAAGGGGATTTTTGGTTGTGCTCGGGGCTTACTTAGCTTATTGAAGCTAATACAGTCAACTGGTGTTCTTTTGCAAGTCCTTTATAGGTAAGACTTATATATCCAATTCAGAATCAGGATTACTTATCCTTACAGCAGAAACATTGCTAGAGAAATCAAGTAATTTTTATGATAAGTTAGAAGTATGATGTAGTGTAAAAATCATCATCTCTTGGATTATTGGAGGTATTCCAAACCTTTTTTCCTTTCTATAAACTTTATGTCTATGAATAAAACGTTTTCTTGGTTTTGTACTTCTTAAAATCTAAATTTTAGTCATATTTAGTAATCTTGTGATAACTAAATCTAAACTCGATTAGTCTAGGTTTATAGTTACATTTGTAGCATAGTTTTTATATTTTTATATGATTATTTGAAATGTAAATCAAACATATAGGTTTAACCCTTACAACATTTATATAATTCCAAAGTATTATATTAATCCTAATGTAGCAAGCATTAAAAACAAAACAAAAAATCTATCTATACTTTAGATAGTATATCTAAAAATACTATTACATAGCTAAATTGTGAAAATACCAAGATGTTTTTTTTTAAAACTATGAAGCAGTGTTAACAAAAAGAAAATGTTTATTTCTACAGGGATTAACCACTTCGTTTGGACTAAAGTCAAAACCCAAATAATTTCATAAGTGGTAGATTCCACGTGGCTACGACAAGTTGGATAAAAGTTTTAAGGCACAAACCCTAGCAATATAACAACAGTTTCTAACCTAAAACCTTACTTCTCTTCACTATTATCTCGTTGTTCAGGTAGAGATGAGAGATGAGCCAACAGGCTCTCGGTTTTTTTTTTCGGCCTCCGAAGCTCAGTTGTGTTTTTAGTTTGAGAGAGGCGTTTCATATTATGGAACTGTCTGCCCTTGCCGAAGTGGCCTCTGACGTGGCATTTGATAGTTCTACCCTCCTTTCTTCTTGTTGTAGTTTGCAAACTAAAGAGTCATTTTTGTTTACAATGTTTGAACCGAGGTTTTCCTTTGAAGGTAAAAGTGTTGCCTGAGAGGGTTTGTTTATAAATCTAAGCAAGGCAGTGAGCTCAAGCTACAAGGTAAACTACTTTTTCCCAAACCCTGGTATTTTATTTCTTATAAGAATTTTAAAGAATTAACTATTATAACTATAACGAAAAATGGTTGTTTGTTCAATGTGGCCACAGGTGAGTACTCTTCAACATGCAGCTGGAGGTGGAAATAAATACCAGTGAAGAAAAATAGGGGTTCAAGCTTTTTTTTTTTTTTTAGGTGCTAGCACACAACTCGGGTAAGCCTCGGCTTCACACCAAAGGTTCCTCTTTCAGTAAAGATGGTTGTAGCCGTAAAATCGTGGGTATGAGAAAAATGACTCTGTTTGCTAAAAGATTTTCATGACTGTGTTTTACTATTTTAATTCCTTGATAAATTAAAAAAGCCTTATGGCTTGTTTGTTTTACAACCCTTTGGGTTTATGTAGAAGGGCTACAACTCACAGTTTTGAAAGGTAAAATAAAATCTTACCTCAGTGATTTTTTTTTATAAGCTGTTTCCAAAAAAAAAAGTGTCTTATAAACAATATTTAGCCACGATTCTGAAGTTTTAGGGCGTTTAGTTAAATCTCTGTTTGATTACATTAAGAAACTGTATAAAGGAAATATTTAGGGTTTGAAAGAAAATAATAATGTTTTGTTTTAGGCCATAAGCTTTAAATAATACTCTATTTATAATTTGTATTTTAAAAGAAAAACCTAAAAGTATTAGTTTAAACTTTCTGTAAGAGATTTACTCTTACAGGTTTTGAATCCTTGACCTCTAACCGAGAAATTCGTGTTAATTAACTTGGGTTTATATTGTTTAAAAACTATACTATAGAAAAACCCTAAATAAAATTTCATTTAGAAATACATAAATATTTACGGCTGTAAATGAATAATTAATTACATCTATTTTACCCTAAATCGTTTGTAAGTAATTCTAGTTCTTTTTATTTTTATTTTAATTATTAGCGACCTAAAATATTTCTACAGTATATATAATTATTTCAGTAACTTATATCTATTTCTGTAACCTGTATTTATTTCTGTGGTGTATATCTATTTTTGTAACTTATTATTTATTGCCACAGGTGTATAGAGATGAATTAGAGTAATACTAACCATTAACATCCATAATACTATAATGAAACTAGGTATGAACATATTATGTTGTTTCCAGTTAAGAAATAAAGGATAACCTACTAATTTTCTTACTATAAAAATTCTGGGTAAATAGTAACATTTAATTTAATTTACCTGCTGTACTAGAGTACTATATCTTCAGATATGTGGAAAAATACAACAAGGGATATTTATCCTCCAAACAAAATATTATAACCCTAAATCATTCATTCAGATATACATTCAACCAGAAATTATTTATCTTTAAATAAGAAGAGATTACAGATAAAAAAACAATTTATCCAGTCATTTAAATAAATCAACTCATAATTTCATCCATTCCAGTTCTTTTGCTTGCATAAGGTAAAATAAAATAACATTTAGAAGCTGACAAATGGTAGAGGAGACAACAACCTAAGGATCCCATTCCACCCAACCAATTCCTGAAGATAGCTTAGTGGCTAGTATTAGGACCCCCGACCTTGTCCACTCGTCCACCTGGTTGAACGCACTAGGTGAGAGGATGGGATATATAACCCCTGCAACTCCACAAAAGTATTCAGCAGTAATACTTCTGCCTTCTTCGGTAAAGAACTCATCAAATCAGCTACACTATTTCTATAATCAGCTTTCAAACTCAAAACCACTTCTGCTTTTTACCCCTCCATCGAATCTTTTGTGCAAACTCTTCACTCCAGGAAATTCACAAGTAAAAGATTGAACAACCACTTGCTGAATTTGATGGGTAATTATAAGCATGCCTAGGTCTTTTGGTCAGTTTTTCATTCAATGAGCCACCTGCTCTTGTTCCACTTTCTTGGGGAACATGACCATAAAAATAGGGAAGTTGCCTCCTGCAACAACTAGAAGTGGTTTGAGGATGCTGCCAAGTGTCAATTTGTTCTCACCCCAGTCTATTTCACCTAGTGGCTAGTAGAAACTCATTTAACAGCCTCCTTAAGTTGTTGTCTCATCTTTTATTTATTAATTTAATAAAATATTTAGTATAATTAATTACAATCATCCTTGACCCCACTTGGTCAATAATCACAAACTTTACAATAAAATTAAAATATAATGTCTTCTTAAACATAAAATGTTTTTTGCAAATTTGGGGTATGTGACCAGTGATGCAAGTTCGAATCCTTCCAAGTAGAAGGACAAGAAGGGAAAAGAGAAGGCCAAATGCACCTATTTCGACAAGGTATGGCATCCAGAGAGCTCATGCATGAAAAATACCATTGACACCATGGCACATCTGCTGGAGAGGAACAACATTCCAGTCCCTGACAACGCAAGTAAGAAGGATGGAAACTCCAATTCAAGTGAGAGCAAGGAGAAATGTCATTCTTTGGTGGCAGGTACTTCTAACTCTTCATCTTTTGTCATTGATTCAGGGGATTCCAGGCATATGGTAGCTAAGAAATATCTCTTCTCCTCTATGAGTTTGAATGTTGGCCCAACAGTGCGAATGGGGGATGACTCAGAGCTCCAAACCAAAGGGATTGGGAGGATTGATTTAGAGCATGGATTCTTTAGTGAAGTATTGTATGTACTAGACCTTGCAGCAAACTTGCTATCAATCTATCAAATGACACATACAGGATAGCCAAAGAAAGTGATCTTCACTCCTAACATGGTAGATATTTTTGAAATCTCAACAGACCAAGTTATTGAAGTTGGGTATGTTGATCATCATGAGAGGATGTACAAGTTTTCAAACTTCCTCCCCACTTCCAATGATCAATCACTTCACTCACATGCCAATGAATTTTCCAAACTATGGCATGAGAGGTTTGCTCACATGAATTATAGCTACCTTCAGGAACTTCACAGATATGATATGGTGGAAGGACTTCCACAAATCAAGTCATCAACTGGAGCATGCATAGGGTGTGTAGTTGTTAAGCATCCTGAGCAAAGCTATGAGAAGGGGAACGCAAGGAGAGCAACACAAACTCTTGGGTTGGTGCATTCTCATTTGATTGGTCCATTACCTACTCCTTCATATGGTGGACTAGGTATGTGTTTACATTCATAGATGACTACTCTCGATTTTGTTGGGTGTATTTTCTGAAATTGAAGTATGAAGTGTTTGAGCAACTCAAGATTTGGAAATCACTTGTAGAAAATCAGAGTGGGAAAAAAATTAAGGTCCTTAGGACTGATAATGGAAAGGAGTATGTGAATAAAAACCTAAAACAGCTTTGGGAGGAGAGTGGCATCCAAATGCAACACTCAACTCCCTACACATCATAGCAAAATGGTGTGGCTGAGAGGAAAAATAGGTCACTTAAGGAGATGGCCACTTGCATGATATAAGAAAGGGATCTAAGTCCCAAGATATGGGATAAAGACATTAGTTGTGCTTCCCACATACAAAACAGAGCCTTTCATAAATCAGTAAAAGGAATGACACCTTACGAGGCATGGTTTGGTCAAAAGCCAAATATCTCAAATTTCAGATATTTCGGGACTAGAGCATGGGCTAGAACTCCCTCCAAGAATAGGAAAGAATTGCAACCACAAAGAAATGAGTGCATCATGGTTAGATATGATGAGGACACCAAAGGATACAAGATCTTTGACACTTCTACTTGCAAGAGATTTGTTGAAAGATGTGTGAAATTTGAAGAAGAGGCAAATCCAAACTTCGAGCTTGCACCGAGGGAATGCTCCTCTCCTCAACCATTCGAATATGTAAGTGATGATACATGCTCTATTTTTTTTTATATTTCTGATGCAAATGTTTGTGAAGATAATATTTATGTAGATGAATCACCATCTAGGCCTAAGTGGGATGAAAAAATTGTACAAGCAGCTAGGGAATTGGCAGGCAATCTCCATGAGCCTAGGAAGACTAGATCACAAACTAGTAAAGATTCCTTTGCAAGTGATAGTGCTCTTGCTAAGCATTTTTATATGTCGATTGGGTCTGATACTTAGACATATCAGCAATCTTGTAATGACCCTAGATGTATATCAGCAATGGAATATGAATTTCAGTCCCTCCAAGAGAACAATACATGGGAATTGGTTCCCCTTCCTCCTAGGAGGAAAGTTGTTCAATGCAAATGGGTTTTTTGGACCAAAATTGCTGCTGATGGTTCTGATCTGAAACATAAGGAAATATTAGTTTCTAAGGGATATTCTCAGGTCCATGGTGTTTATTACATAGAAACCTTTGCACCGATTGCAAAGATGGACTCAATTAGACTAGTTCTAGCACTGGAAGCTAGTAAAAATTGGAAAGTTCACCACATGGATGTTAAGAGTACATTCTTGCATGGTGAGCTACAAGAAGAAATATATATGCAGTATCTTGAAGGTTTCCAAGAGGATCCTTCATTGGTATGTAGGTTGAAGAATTCATTGTATGGAATCAAGCAAGCCCCCATGGCTTGGTATGCAAAAGTGGATGCTTTCTTGTTTTCAATTGGCTTCACTAGATGAAAATTAGACCCTAATGTGTATTTTCAGCAACATGATGGTATTTTGTAGGTCATTTTTCTTTATGTTGATGATCTTCTTATTACAGGTAGTTGTACCAATTTAATTGTCCAAATCAAGTCATCTTTGCATAGTGAATTTGCCATGAGAGACCCTGGATTGCTAAGGTAATTTTTGGGCTTGAAAATTGAGAAAAATGAAAGGGGCATCAAGCTGAGTCAACCATAGTATGCTTTAGACTTGATAAATAATTTTAACATGGTTGAGTGTAAGGCAGGCAAGTATCCCTTTCTTTCTGGGATCAAAATGCATGAATTTGGCAATTCTCCATTGGTGGATAGTACACTCTACAAGAAACTAGTGGGTAGCTTGCTCTACCTCACTCACACAAGACCCGATTTGTCTTATGATGTAAGTGCTGTAGAAATACATATGCACTAGCCACATGAGCTCCATTGGAGGGCAGCAAAAATAATTCTCTAGTATGTTGAGGGTACTAAGAATTTTGGAGTGCACTACACAGCTAGTTCCTCACTTCAACTAGTTGGATTTTCTAATTTAGATTGGGCCGGTGATCCAACTGAAAAGAAGTCAAATTCAGGTTTTGTCTTCATTTTTGGTGAAGGTCCCATTTTCTAGTCAAGTAAGAAAAAACACACCATTTCACTTTCATCATCAAAGGCCGAGTACAGGGCATCAATCAATGCTGCTACACAGTGTGTTTGGTTGCAGGAATTCTTCGGGAGTTTGATGTCACAATTGATTCTCCAACCAACATTTGGGTGGACAATCAGAGTTCCATCATCTATTGATCCAATACAAAGAAATATAACAAAAAGCATAGAGATACACATGCATTACATTCGGGGCTTAGTGCATGACAAGGTGATCTCACTGCAGTATTGCCCATCCACCAAGGAAACTGCTGATATTTTTACCAAGGCTTTCACTTAGAAGACCTTCACCTACCTGAGATATTTTCTTGGGGTGAGTGAAGGATGGTAATTTTCTGTTATTTGTTGCATGTCCATCCCCATGTCTATTCTTGAGGTAAGGTTTTATCCCATGAGGTTTTCCTTCTTTTCCTCGGTTCACATGGACAAATAAAATTGTAATTTCTGAATTATGTATTTGAGGTGACTTGAGCCATTGTTTCCAAGTCCTCTATAATTTGTGAGAAGTACTTAGTTTCTGGATTAAGGGAGGGTGTTAGAACATTAATCCATCATTAGTACCTTAGTTACACTAATTAGTAAATTTTATTGCTTTTTAAGCTTATGATACACTATGAGCTGGACTAGGGGTGCTTACGTGGACAAATGCCATGTCAAATTGGGCCTTTCACACCCACATGAGAACTCCAGCTCAGTCAAACAGTGACATGTGCACCCTCATCATTGCTGGTGCACTCCCATACATTGGATGTGGTCATCCAAGTTGACTTGGAGTGCTACAGTGGGATTTTGCCCATTTTTGCCTCAGTTTTTCTTATACTTGAGTCTGCATCCCTTTGTCCCTTGGAGCACATAATGTTCTTCCAAATATTTCCTTTGCTTTGTGAGCTTTCTATCGAGAGATGGAGGCCTAGGTGGAGGACTCGGTTTCTCCAGTTTGTAGAAGTGCCGACAAAGTTTGTCACTATTGTATCTCTAATTTATTAATAGAAATATCTTTTCATGTCCATTTCATGTGCATTTGAATATGAATATTGAATCCATGGATGTATTTACTTTCTTATACATGATTGATTATATATTGTAGAGTAGCTCTAACACATTTTTATATATATCATGCTTTCTTTGTTTTCTGTTGTTGAGAGCAAATTATAATTGTAATTGCATTGGAAAAGCTCAATGGGGATCTACTTCAACCTGTTAGGATTATTAATCCTCCCTTGTCCAAATTTGGTCATATGTCTAAATCGGGAGTCATGTCTAAATCGGGAGTCCATCCAGTCTATTTATAGTCATTAGCACCATTGGTTAAACTTAACCTAATTGGGGCACATGTTTCAGTTACCAAAGTGTGGGTAACACTAATTGAGGCTCACTGCCACTTATTGCACTTGATTGCATAAGTTTAGGAGTCTCTTAGATCAATCCCTACAATTTAGAAAGAAACTG